>JAOXYF010000015.1:11864426-11890437 GCA_028565775.1 Sternarchorhynchus goeldii
CCCCCCCCCCGTTTTGGAGTCCGGTCCATGCTCTGGGTTATACCAGCGTGTACGATTTTGCGTAGGGGTTGCTGCTCTGTTTTAAGTGTCCTCTGGAGTCTAAGAGAGATTCCTGCGAGGTGCTGAGTTTGGCAGCCTGGGCCAAGTCTGAGCCGGCCTCTCTCTGGGGCAGCGTGGAGGCAGATCCAGACTGCCACTGCTGTGCCTCTCGGCTGACGGGCACCTCCATGGGCGTGGGCTCCAGCAGGCTGGGCCGCTTCAGCGAGCGGCTCTTCTGCGGCTCCAGGCACGCCTGGCCCAGCGCCGCCTCCCGCGGCCCACCCGACGCCCCTCGGCTCAGCAGGAAGTCCATGCGCAGGTATGGCGGCAGGTGCACCAGCTCGCCCCCTGCAGGTGGATGGATAGCAGTGTTCAGCAGGACAACCACCACACTGGCCTCTTTCACGATAAAAACAGCGCATAATCAGTCTGGGTTTGAGTATACCATAAAAGATATAATATTTCAACACCATATTTTATTTATATATTATACACACACACACACACTGACAAATCAAAGCAAGTTGTTAAATTTACCACCAAGAAAAAGCATAGCCTGGAAACACCAGAAAGCACAGTTCATTAAGTAGATGGACATTATATTTTCAAGAAATTAAATAATTCTGTGATACTCTCTGTGAAACTGATTGCTCTTTCCTGATTACATTTCATCATTTAGGTTATGATAGTGCACTGATGTACTAATGCAGACTCATGCAACCAGCTCATCTGATGTAAAATTAGAACCCCTCACCCACCTGGCCGGTGGGCCTTTGGAACAGCCATATTCATGACCCGACACGCGTCCTGCGGTTTGGGAGGCGAGGCGGTGAAGCGGCAGATGCCTGACTCGGATGGCGTGCTGGGGGTCAGGCTGTCTGTGTAGTCGTTGGTACCGGCAGTCATCTGCTCGGAGGATGTGTCCGAGATGAAGCACTCGGTGATGGTGAACTTGGCGTGACGTAGCTGCTCCTCCATTTTGGCATGTTCGTAGGCGCGGGCCAACTCTTCGTAGGTGGAGGAGGCGCTCTCCGTGGACACCATGCTGCTCCGGGCTCGGTCTGAACGCACCAGGGTACACAGACGGAGATAACACCTTCAGGACTTTGTAGTCAGGGCTAAAAGGCTAGTTTTAAAAGGCTGAAGCCTGGCTCAGTCAGTCCAATCTCCTGCTCAGTCACACCTAATACGCCTCGGAATTTACTGATGAGCTGAATCAAGTGTGTTTGAAGAGGTATTGTGACTGGACTGGACCAGCCTCCAGGACCGGATCTGCTCTGCTAAATACACAACGTAGTCGGCATTAACGACGTGTGAATTACAAACTCAAGTCGAACAAAGACTTGAAGAATGCGAAAGAAAGGAGGATTGCTAGGCGCCGGCGGTCTGACCTGTGTCCTGAGACGGGCTGACGCTGTAGCTGTCGCTCTCCTTGTCCACGGAGCCGGCCACCCGTGGCGTGGCCAGCCTCCAGTCAGTGCTGAGGGTGTGGGTGGAGACTTGCGGGTGGGGCCGGTTCAGGGTCCACTGGCTGGCGTAGCGGTTCCGTGCTGCAGGGCCTGGTTTTGCGACGCGGCGCGCCGTGGGGTCTGGCGGGACGCAGAGCGCGTTCAGTTCGATCGGCGCATGCAGCACACGAGAAGAACCACAGCAGGACAGTGGGAAAGTCGGACTGACAGACAGACAAGTGCCCCCCTTACTCGACAGGCTGCTTTTGCTCGTCCCTGGCCGGACGTCCGACACGTCCACCAGCGGCCCCGTGGCCTGGGACAGCGACTGGTAGTGGACGGTGTGCGCCGCCGTGGCCGACTTCTGCTTGGCCGTCTCTCCGAAGTCGTTCTCGGTGAGGAGCACGGTGGACCTGTCATCTGGGGAAGGAGGCAGAGGCGGCGGTCCGTTAGAGATCTCGGCCGTGGGCCCTGCTGTGCGCACGGCTGAAGCAGGTCGGGGGGAGGGGGGGCCCAGAGTGGCCGACTCACCCACTGTTTCCATGGTGTCGCGCTCCTCGATGAGGAGCTGAGCTCGGGGGATGTCGATGTGCATGCGAAGAGTCTGCTGCTGCTTGTTCAGTGTGTCGGACGGCCTGGTGTTTTTGCTGCAGGCGCACAGAGTGGACGCAGAAACACCTCAATGTATCTCTTTAGTCCGCACTCAAGATGCGCTGGTGTTCACTTACAAAAGTGATGTCACTCTTAAACACTACTGGCTGTGCTCTGAACACTGTACCAACAAAATAGTTTAAAACTAAGTGCACTGTTGAATGAATTCGAAATTCGAATGAATTCGGAAACTAACCGAATTCATGAACAACTGTAGACTAAACTGTGAGGTCTGTAACCAGTCTATACTGGTTCATCTTGACCTCTTGTTTACTTCATTTGACACAGTAGACGATTGTATAGACTGTCAGAGACTGGATTGTATAGACCGTCTAAGAGACTGGATTGGCCTAACCGGTATTGCTCCGAACAGGTTCCAGTCATATCTGACCAATCCTGAACTCTATGCTTTATAAGAGTGCTATCCTGTGGTAAACCCACAGGGCTCAATTTTGGGACCAATCTCTATATGGCTCCATTAGCCACAACTGTCAGTAAATATAATACCTTGTTTTACCAGACAACACACAATTATACATGCAGACAACACATATTTACATACGCCCTTAACTGACTCCCAGGGTTCCACTGACTTGATTTAACTGTTTAAAAGACATCATTTCCTTGATGAGTCGTAATTTCTTTCAACTTAGTGATGACAAAACATAATTTATCATCATCGGGAATGGCTGGGAGTGCACTGATGTAGTAAATTTTGAGCAGTCCGTATTAGTTCAAGTCCATTACAACCAACCATGACCTGAGCTTTAAACAGCACGTTGTGTCATGGTGTCTTGACTACAGTAACGTGCCACTAGCTGGTCTCCATAAGAAACCTCTTAAACCTATAGAGGGTTCGCAAAGCAGCAGCCAGAGTCCTCCTAGCGCAAAGATAAGAGAACACTTTATACCATCTGTAAAGAGCTGCACTGGCTACCTGTGTCAGATTATTTAAATGTAAAATCTTCCTGCTGAGGTGTTAATACAGTATGGCTCCTCTGTACCTCAGCAGTATGATCATAAGGCCATGGACCCTCAAGAGCCCTCAGATCAGCTCATACAAACATGTTGGTGCCATCTAATTTCAAAAAGTCTGAGTTTTTCATTGTCCTTTTTCATTTTTTTAAAATAGTCTGTTATCTTAAATAATCTGTAATTTTACAACATATATTTTATAGTTTTCTTTTCAGTGCATCTTTTTTCATTTTAATCTTTAACCTTAATCTTATATTTAAATAAATTATATTAAACTTTATATTGAACTTTATTTAAAAATATATTTTTTGCAACATTTTCTTTTTATTTCTGCCCACTACCTTCTTGAGTTTAATGATCTACTGGAGTCTCAGGATACATTATAGAATAATATATAATAAGCTCCATTACCTACTATGCATTGTCAATTTTCTGTAAAGCACTTTGTGAACTACATTTATGAAAGCACTATATAAATAGTCTATCATCATCATCATCATCATTATACATTTTCTTACCTCATGAGCATTTCAGCCAAGCTTTTCGCATCTGGAGAGTAAAAAGCAACATTTAGCATTTAGTCTTTTATCAATACATTAACATTTACCTATGCATGCAAACACAAGTACTGTGGAGTTTTCAAATGTGTATGTGCTGAAATCATTTGAAATGTAAGGTTTGATCATGTGAATGTTACGATTCATACGACCAAACTATGCAAGGGCTACGTTTTTTATGAAGACCACAAAACAAACCCTCGTTTTCTACAGGGAGCTCTGTGTTCTACGGTCTGTCAGCTTTGTGTTCTACGGTCTGTGGGCTCTGTTCTGCAGTCTGCGAGTACTGTGCTCTGCAGTCTGTGACTTTTGCAGTCTTGGCCAGGAAATCTACAGCCTCGTACCTCTCAGCCTCTTCAGCCTCTGCTCCCTTCTCCTCCTCCGGAGCACCATCAGCAGGACCAAGAGCAGCACCACACCCACCAGGATGCAGGAGATAGTCACCATCATCTTCACACCCTCATTGCCACTCTTCCTCACTGGGTCCTTAACTGCAGTCTGCACCAGTGGAGGGATGGTGCCTAGAAAGGGAAGAAAACAAACAAACAAAAAAAACAAGCCTGAAATCCAAACAATCTCCACGCAGCTTTTACTGAGGTAAACACACTGAGCACACTGATAAAACAAACCAACAGAAAAATCAACTTGTAATTAAACACCAGCCACTTGGACTTCTGTTATCAGAGGGATGAGGTGATAGTGAATGGAGTTGATAGCTATCAGCTGAGGGTGAGTTAGCTGGTGGTCAATCAGGGAGTTCCCAGTTTCTGATAACTGCAGCAGGACTGCAATCGGAACTTGACCTTCACAGAAGTGAGTCGAGAATGGCCACTCGACTCCAGCGCCATCTCAAAGCGATGAACTCATCTTTCTTACTTGAGCACTCAGCGTTTTTTTTTTTTGTTTCTTTTTTCCTTCAGAGGTGAGGAGTGTCTCCCCCCCCCCCCCACCCCCCCGCTCCGAGAGCTCGCCCATGGAGAAGGTAGATGGCCGTACGATTACTCCGATGGCCGCAGCCAGAGAATTACTCACGCCGTCAGCCTTCCGACACGCTGGTCAGGCACATATTAATTCTAGCCGCACCACTCAATACACGGTCTACATTAGGGTCATAAAAACTACCCCTGCCCAACAACTATGGTGACTGAAGTCAGCATAAAATACAGGGATGCTTTACTGCCCAGAGCATCAGTAAAGCTGGAACCTTTATGACCAGCTAAAGGCTGACAGAGCCTTTTTCATTTTGGAGAGAGGGGTGCCATCAGTATGATGATATATATCTTATATATGTGCATTTCACACTTAATTATCTTACTAAGGCAGATAAGTTTTCTGTAGTTACTGGTTAAAGACACTGTATAACACAGAACCAGGGTAAGGAGGGACTGACTAGAATATGCATAAGAGAAAAGAAAGAACACTTGTGTTTAGATCATTTTATTGGTTGTCTGTTTCTTTTAGAACTGATGAAATGTTCATTTTAAAGGTGTTAATGGTGTAGCTCTTTTAAACACTTCAGTGAAAAAGAAATACTGGTGGGACGTATGAAGCGGAGAACGACTGGAGCAGCCTTCTGGAGTAAGAGAAATCTGAAGCTCTGCTACATATAATTCATCAGACACCTTTACTAATCTTAAAAGGCAGCTAAACTAAAGCTACTTCACTTGCTTAGTTTCCCATTTCCAAAAACACTGAACTGTAGGAATACCAACTTTAAAGACTATTTTATTTATGTACAAATAAAACGTATTATTTTTGGTGATGGTGTTAAAGGCGGAGGCTACTCACTGCCGTCGTAGTTGAGCGTGGAGAACTTGACGCGCTTCTCTGCTAGCCCTGCGCTATTGTGCACCTTCATCTGTAGCTCGTACCACGTCGCCTCCTGCAGGTCCATCAGGTTGTAGCTTTTCGTAAGCGACGTTCTCTGGGCTTTGGTCCACACGGGGCTGTCCAGTGGCCGGTATTCCAGTGTGAAGGACGTGATTGGACATCCGCCATCATTCCAGCCAATCAGATTGAGTCGGACACATGTAGCATTGATGCTTGTGAATAACTCCTGCTCCTTGGAGAACTGCGGTTCTGTAGAGAAAGAAGATTGGCATGTTAAGAGGTGGATCTTATTTTAATGACTTATTATCAAGTTATTCACCTTAAATCTGATTCACTAATGTCTTTGAATAAATCAGCAAATTATGTCAACAAAATATAATACTAAACACATGTAAGCACAACAGTGTCTGGTACCATTCAGTTTAAGAGGCTGAATATGTTCCATATCCAGTGTCTACTAGATGCTATTGCCAATAGAGCCCATACCTTTCCCATGAGTCTTGGCTTCTATGATCTCACTGATGCGCCCAGGTCCCACGGCATTCTGGGCCGTGAGGGTGAACTTGTACCAGGTGCCGCACTTCAGATTCTCCAGCCGGTACAGACGTTCACTTGGACTGATGGGAATGCTCCCCCACTGCTCACTGTTATCCTCGGAATACTGCAGAATGTAACCTGAATACAGGGGTGGGACAGGAAGGCTAACATGAATCCGATATTAATCCGACAAAGTTGATTATACAATTGTGAAGACCTTCGGAGCAGCTGTGATGGTTTAGATGAAGGTACACACCTCTGATGGAACTTCCTCCATTGTCCCCTGGTATCCAGGACAGGGTGATGGATGTAGTCGTTGTCTTGGTCACCGTGAGACGGGGCTGATCTGGAGGGACTACAGGCAACACTCGTGCACTGAGGAAACATTCTACCAACAAGCAAATGAGTCTGCACTGCAGCGATTGCAAAACTCGACCCTGGAGTCAGACCAACTTACCTTGCACCTGCAGGTTAAGTGTGATTTCATCCGTTCCCCAATTATTGCTGGCAACACAGGTATAATACCCAGAATCCTCGGCTTTCACGGTCCTGATGACAAAACTTCCGTTTCCATGGATACTGCGCCTTCCATCGATGACAGCAGGCGCTGGGCTCCCGCTGATAAGACACAGCATGGCACTTTGCAGAAGGGCAGACTTTGACATTTTCCAGCGTTCGCTCAAACACAGCACACCTTTATGAATTATAGCCCTCCAAGACTGACACTGCCCACATTTGCTATTGCTGTAGGCAAGATGTTTCGACGAGTGCTGTACAGCTAATGGACCGAGAAGCACGTCTGTTACTATTTCTCCGGCTTTAATAATAGCGTTCTCGAATCGAAGTGTGTCTAATACCAAAAGCACTCTTCAGGGGACTGGGTTCAGTATGTACACCCGGGGAACGGATTCATACTGCCACGCCTGCTGGCTTCTGTGATCGATAACGTTCTTGGTGTGATGGGGCAGATTGGTGAGCTCGTTCCTCTGCTTACCTCTCCTTCATCCATTTGACCATCGGCGGAGGATCCCCGACCGCCCTGCAGGGCAGGACGATGTCCCGCATCCAGGGTGTTGTCACCGTGCCACTAAAGGTGAGGATCCTGGCAGGAGCTGCACCACACAAACATCAAAGAGCAGGTGGGGGTCACTGTGGTGTCCCGAGAAACAGCGGCAAGCGTTTGTGCCCGTCGGGGCGGGCGCTCAAACTGAGGTGTCTGAACAAACCTTTGAGAGAAACCTTAAAAACAAACAAACAAACAAACAAAAAAACCCCACACACATGCCAGGAACACAGCGAGGTTTGTGGTTCTAAATGTCAGAGCCGTCACCACCTCTGGGCAGGGAGCCGCTACCCGTCGTAACACGACTGGGTTGATTCTTTTGCACTAGTGCATGGGGAGTTCATTTGTTTGGTACCACGTGGAAAAAAGGCGAAATCTCTCCGCTTCGCTCCAACAAGCTCTTCCCATCCCAAACAAAAAAGCAACCAAGACGCCGGCCTTATGAGCGTTTGCCGTTCCTCCACTGGCCCTCCCCGTTTTCTCCCGCTCACCTTTGGCCAGGGGTTCGACGGCGATGACATCACTGCTGTTGCCGCGGCCGGCGGCCGTCACCGCCAGCACCCAGAAGCTGTACTTCCTGTTGCGGCTTAGGTTCTGCACTCTGTGGAGGAACTCGTCCGGGGCGGCCTCGAACTCACTCACCACCTGCTGGCGAAGAAAATGGATTGGGGGGGGGGGGCAGGGGGGTGTTGGTCACATGTACCGTTACAGCAGTGAAGGCTTGGAACTAAACGTGGATGACGCAACTTTGATCTGAAACGGGGGTGTTGTTTGTGGCTTTCAAGCAGCCTCTCATGTCTACAGTTCAGTCAAGCCTTACAACTCAAGCAACCCTGTGATGTTCATCACACGTGGGTGTGTTACTCTACACGTGCTTGACGGGGCCTGTCAGTTATGTGGGCGGAGTCAGAGTGGAAGGGGTGTGGCTCTCGGCCTTACCATGGGATACGAGCTGGAGCAGAACACTGTGTACTTCCGGATCACGCCATTCATCTTGAGCGGGGGGAGCCAGGACACATATACGACGGAATTGGACGCCGCAGCTGCCTTCACGCCTCCTGGAGGGCCTGGAACTGGAGGGGAGGAGTCAGGAGTCACAAAAGAAGCAGGAACCTGATGTAACTGTAGCAGCTCCCTATGACAGGCGCCAGCAAACAAACTCCTCCTCGCTGAAAATTATTTAATGCCAAAGAGGAAACCATGGTGGGAAAAGAGGCTCCTTCCTTCGCTGTGGTATGGATGCTGGGGGCAGGGGCAGGGAGAAGGGGGGTGGAGTTACCGTCCTCTTTGGTGCGGATGTAGATCTGCTCGCTGCGCACTCCATCGCCAGCCCGCGTGAAGGCCAGCACCTGGATGCTGTAGTTGGTGTACTTCTCCAGGCCGTCCAGCTCCAGAGGAGCCTGCAGGGTTGTGATGTTCCTGATCTCCCCCAGCTCTGCGGGAGAAGCAGGACTATGATCAGGCGCACGCGCTCCCACACCGTTCCTTCAACGGTCCTGCACGATACCGACGAGCGCACGCTAACTAAAGCTAAGGGAGTTCGCTGTAAACAAGTTGACATGGAAAAAATATTTACGTTCTGTAATATTCAAAAGTGTTTGTGTAATATATGTGAACCGAAGGTGAGCACAGACACCACAAACGAAATTGCATCTTCACAACAAATAAAAAAAGGGAAAAAAAAAAAAGCATCTTGATTCGCAAAGTTTCATGGTGGAAAAACTGGCTGAAGAGCAAGCAGTTCAACTGCCGTGGCGACCTGCGAGGCTTCTCTTCCACCCGCTGCCACGGAAACCAAAGCCTTTGCCCACAGGCCCTTCCCCCTGCTGCTGCTACTGCTCCAGAGGACCAGGCCACTGGCTTCCCAGCTTATTGTGCAGGGGTTTCCACAATGGAACTCTGCAGTCTGATAATGAGGCAATCTAAAAACAAATTGCTTCTGAGTAGAGGCTGGATTAAGTGGGATTTCTGTACAACAGGCATTTTTTTCCTGGTATGCATTTGTATTATGGAACAGGGACTTATCAGAGACTATGGTGCAATGTTTAAATGAGAATGCCCATAGCACCAGGCAACAGGCACGGTATGGATTAAGTAATAAGTTGCAGTAGAGCTACTGAAGCTTACAGCTTCAGTGATTAAGCATCCATCCACTCGTACATGCTTAATCAGGACCTGTTTCAAATACATTACTTACGTAGAGAGTGTACATTAATGTAATTGAGACTTGCTTTTGCATCCTTTAGAGTGGTTCACTAATAGGAAAAGTATTTCCTGCCACCTAGTGGTGAAACCTTGCACATAACATCTTCGTATGCATGTTACACAGATGTAATTCATGACGTAACTGTGACTAAAATTTTTGTGATTTCCTCAGTCAACCATGATTAAACAAGGCTGATATAATATTATTCGACAGCTGCCATTTTTAAATCACCACTCACATCGCATTATATTAAAAGTGCTCCAGTTTACGCAAACTGTAACACGCACGTTTTGGATTTCTGGATGTTTATAACTGCAGCAGAGCATACCGTGCATTCACTCCATGAAAACAGAGAGCAGCATAAGGATATCAGCGGGATATCGGCTGTAAACGGGAAGGCGTGACGTACCTCCATCAGGGAGATTGGCCCAGTAGATGATGCGGAACCCCTGAAGGACCCCATTCAGAGCTTCTCTGGCAGGAGTGGACCACGACAGCGAGATGGTCTCAGGAGACGTGGCTGTCGCAGCAACGTTCTCCGGTGCTCGGCTGGGCACTGAAGACAGCAAGTGGAGAAGGAACAAGTCATGGAATCATATGAAGGTTTTCACTCATCCTGGTCATTGAACTGTCTGGTAATAGTCAAGAGAGACTCGCAAAGGTTCTAATTTCAAAGACATTTAGCCACTCATCCAAATGGGCTTAATCAGTTCTTCATCAGCTGAACTAATGAAACCCTTCAGGTAAGTGGGTAAGTGGTAAATGTTCATTATAACCCCTCAACACTGCAGGCCAGACACTTGCCTTATTATAGTAGTACTTTGGTGAATGGTAGTTAACCAGTAGTGTACAAATGTAGCTAGTATAGTAAGTTCCTGGGTAAGTGCAACCTACATTTTCAGTGTGAATGTGCACACATTTACTTATACAGCAATTTATACAGGAGGAATGCAAATAATATCCACTAGATGGCAGCACACAGCAGCTATTTCTCATGGAGGGCATAGAAACTGGCTAACAAACTGCATGGAAATATGAATTAATGAATTAAGAGAACAAATAGTTATATTACATTAGAAAGATATGATTAAATAGTTTGCTTAACATCCTTACATGCCTGACCTGAACAGTCATGAACTGAGGAGTTATGTGAGTTTAAAAGAGCAATAAGTCATTTTTCCAATGATTCTTCTTCAAATTATGAAAAAGCCATTACGCCGACACCTAGTAACCTGAATGTTTCAGAGATTCTGTACTAAATCTATTTTAAACATGGCCATCATCTCTATGTGGGAGAGCAACTTTATGAAGCATAAAATGTTAATTTGAGGACTACAAAGCAATTTGATTCTTCAGCTTTAGAGAAAAAAATTAAGAACAATAACTTTCATAAATATTGTTTGCTACATGTTCGTGGCGAAAATCACTTATTGCTCCTCTAAATGTCAATCTGTTGGCTTTGCCCATTTTCTGGTCCAACTTCTCAGCGTGCTGTAGACACGTCACACCCTGCGGAACATCGTGTGCAGGCCACGGCGTCTCTCCTACCGTCCTCCATGGTGGTGGCCCGGACCTCGCTGGAGGCAGGGCCGGGGCCTGCACTGTTGCTGGCCTGCACCACCACCTCGTACTGCGTGTACTTCTTCAGGTTGTTGAGGGTGAGGGTCTCGCTGTCGCCCGTGCTCTCCACGCTGGCGCAGAGGAACTGGTGGCTGCCGTTGGCGGAGTGCTCACGGTGGCACACCTGATACCCGCGGATCATGCCGTTCTGGAGGTGCTTCTGAGGAGCCTGGGGGTGGGTGGAGTTTAGGGGGGGGGGAGTTCAGCAGGTGAGGAGGACGCATGACATGGAAGCCCTGGGATCCTTTGCGCTCCCTAACGTGTTTTGGTCTCCGAGGAAACCACAGCAGGAAGACGCTGAACGAATGAAGACCTTTACCTTCCATGTCACTTTGATGCTCTGAGAAGACATCGCCTCTAGGGTCACGTCCTGAGGCGGGCCTTCGGGATCTGAAACACATTCACAACCAGGTTACAACTGGAGCGCAGGAATTTTCCAAAATAATGGTGGGATTCACGCGCAGGGTGATGTATGGTGGGCCTAGGTGAGACTGGTAAGGTCTCTAGGTGAGACTGGTAAGGTCTCTAGGTGAGACTGGTAGGGTCTCTAGGTGAGACTGGTAAGGTCTCTAGGTGAGACTGGTAAGGTCTCTAGGTGAGACTGGTAAGTAGGCCTAACCAAAGATAGAAACCAAAGCTTAGTTAACCCATTTATGTCAGGTGAAGTAGAGCTCTATCTCATTTAATAACTCATTTAATAGATTCTACTTTTTGAAATTCCACCCTTAGTCTGAGGACTATGTCTGAGTTGAAGAAGTAAGGGAGTAAAAAAGACAATGGGCTGTCGGCCACAGAGAAATAAGGGTCAGAGCTGCCTTAGGGGAATGGAAAAGCACACGGGGATCTCATTGGTATTGTGCTTTTAATAACTTCTAAGGGTCACAGTTCTTTTTTAGACATTTTTTGCAAAGTCATTTTCCCTGTCTGAGGGTCTTGGATTTGACTCTTTTTTTTTTCCTGAAGGCAAGTCTGAAGGGCTTAAAGGACGTAGGTGTAATAAATAGATTATAGGTTTACATAGTTTTACCATCGCAGTGAGCTTGTGGAGAACGGCCGGGAAGTGACATGTTAGCTGCTCTGTGTGTGTGTGTGTGTGTGTGTGTGTGTGTGTGTGTGTGTGTGTGTGTGTGTGTGTGGACAGTGATGCGACTGATTGGCTCCATGCTCCAGCAACAGAATTTCAAATGGTTAAAGCACTTAATAGTAGCTTTCATTCACGATGTTTCATGGGGCTTTTACTCAAGGGCATCTACACTGGGTACACGTTTTAATACACCGTCGAGTTTACCTGGCCATATGGAGCTGGCTACTTATTCAACATGATACGAGCCATAAATGGACACAAAATATGTGAGCAGATAAAATTATGTATCGTCACAATTAAGTAGCCCATAGACCAAAATGGCAGTGGGGATCCAGATAAAAGTCCCTGAAATTAAAACCAACATCCTGCACTTTCTTTCACTGTTTCTTTTCAAATCCAATATGCTGGAGGACAGACCCAATTAATCAAAATCATGTCACCATCCAATCACTCACTAATAATTACTAATAATCTGTATTTCAGCAATAATCTGTATTTCAGTAAATTACTGAGAAATCCTTCTGTCATACCATTTACGACCTCTAGATGGAGAAATTGCAATATTTTTCAAAAGTGATGAATTCTTAAGCATGATGACACAAACAATTATGACATTTTGTTATTAGATTATTATTTCAAATTGGAAATCTAAGTAATTTTAAACACTCTCAGGGACTGCTAAGAACTCTATAAATGAGAAGTATTTGCACTTTGTAATTTCATGCCACTGGTTTTCCCACATGGTTTTACCTGCTTCATCTGTTGTGACAGTGAGCTCATTACTGGGTTCACTGTCCCCAATGTGGTTCTTAGCAAACATGCGGATGTTGTAGGTGGATGAAGGGTGGAGTTCGATGATGGTGGCTAGATTGAGCGTAGGGGAGACGTCCCTGGTTCTCCGAGCTTTTTCCCAGGTTGCTATGAACAAAGGAACAGGTTAAAAAGCTGGAATATCGTACAGATTTTAGGAATATCGTACAGATTCCAAGTATCAATTAAAAGTCTTGGATATTGTTTTGATTAAAAGTATAATGATGTAGAATACTGTTGAATGCAGAGTAGTGTTGTATTCATAAGGGCTTCTTGTTAATTCCTAATGCTTTGGAAGGAGACGGAGATCGTGTTCCATCATGTGTTTAGTGTTTACTTTCTCTCTTTAATATAACAGGCTTGGCTGTATGATCCACCTGATTTATTTTTGCACTCAATGTCGTAGCCAGTGATCGGGCTGTTTCCATCAAACCCCATGGTCCATCGAAGGGCGATGGTCCTCTCCTTCACTTCCCGAATCTCCACTTTAGGAGGTTCTGGTGGTTCTGCGGAATTGTAGAGTGAGAAAGGACAAAAAAAAAAAAGTCAAATGAAACCCCCAGTGCTGGTGGGATATTTACAGATTTTGTTTGCTTCTGTAGGACTTGGCTATGACCTCGTGCCATCCATAACCTGTCCCACCTCAGGCCCTCACCTTGGACTGTGAGCTGGATGATGCCCCTGTCCTCACCATACGAGTTGATTGCGTGGCAAGAAAAAAACCCGGAGTCCTCCCTCATAGTTGGCTGGATCTAGATAGATGGGCAGTGAGCAGATGCATTTGTACAGTGATATTTCCCATTTATTCTGCACTGTTTCAGTGAAATAAAAACCTGTACTGCCACTAAAAAATTCCTGTAATGCCACATTTAGCCTCTAGCTGGCATGATGGCTGTGCATTTGCACTAGACCTGGTGTTTTAGCATCCTGGTTAAGTCAAGGTTAAAAGTATAATAATAATGAGAATAAAAATAAGAATAGCAATAATAACAACAACAACAACAATCATGACAGTAGTAATAAACTTAATAAACACCACCTTCAGGGTGGAGATGACCTCGTCTGGGCCCTTGGTGTTGCTGACAGTGTGCCTCCACATGTCTGGGTTGATCATGTGCGACTGCTTCTCCTTCTCCACCTCCTTCTCCCAGCGCATCATGATGGGTTTCTCTCCGTGCGCCCTGCAGCTCATCTGGATCTCCTCGCCCTTCGTGGCCAGCGTGCTGTTGGGGTACGACGTGATCATGGCAGGGACTGCGGAGGCCGAGACAGAATGAGACGAGAATGAGACCGAATGAGACGAAGCATTCGACCTAGTGGCTAGGAGCTTCAGTAAAGAGTGACAAGCAAAGGGCAGGGACGCTGGAGGGCATAGCACTCTGCTGTTATGTAATCATATCCACAAGGTAGATTTCACCCCTAACTAAAACAAACTAATGGGGTCTAGCTGTAATGAACAGGAGGCTGCATTTCAGGATCACCATCTTCCTTCCTTACTAATCCAACAGGCTTGATATACACAACATAGTGCACAGTATGTAAACACCACAGATGTATCAAGTTACATTAAATCAGATGTTTTGTACTGAGAATAACATCCCACAGAACACAATCTCTTTCACACATTCTCACACACACACACACACACAGCCCTTGCCTCTGGAACAGCCATTTTCTTGTGGGAGGGGTGTAAGGAGAGAGGTCTGCTGAGGAATGTCCATGTAGAGTGGTGGCTGTGACATCACTGAACGTGTCAGGTTGAGGGCTGCATCTCTCTCTCTGCTCGTACTCACCTCAGCCTCTTTTTTTATATGCGAGACAAGCCGTTCTAGCGATTTTTCACAACACTCGTTACAAATCGATATTTGGTCTTTTGAAGAATATTCCCTCACAACGGCTCACTGCATGCAGTGTACATTAATAAACAAGAAGGACAGGCAGCTGTGACTTTCCACTCAGCATGTCTGTCAGGGTTCCCGTGCGTTTATTAATTACTGCAGAACATGAGCCTTTGTCTTACAGGAGCATCAGCTTCCCCTTAGGCTGTTTGCCGTCTCCGTCAGGACTGCATAATTGCTATGTTGATGTATTTCTTTAATATCCAACAGAATTGGAGACGAGCTCTGACGGAGATGGAGAACTCCTCCCTGGAGGAACTCCACCCTCACAGGCAACCTGATATACAGAAGGACCCTGACAACACATACACATTATTTTTGCATGGGTCTAGGGATTGTCCAAAAGAGATTTAACAGGCTCCCCCTTAAAGCACTGGGAGAAAGTCTGATCGAACTACTGATGAGTTTTAATGAAGCGGAATGGTAGTGAATCTGTATCTCAAAGAAAGAACCCATTACATATAAACTGGCCTGAAGTGCTAATTGTGTTCACATGTTAAAAACTGGAGCAATGATTAAAACAGCATTTTATTGCAGATGATTGCAATATATAGATGTGGAATGTAACCTACTACAAAGTGCTGGTTACAATCTGTGCTGTGCAGTAAATAAGTCCTCCATCTAGTGCTGTATCCCACTGTAGGAACAATATCTCTACAGGCCAAACCCATTCATGTATTCAGACAACCAAATTAAGAGTAAATATGGCCTCTGGTCAATCTCTGTTAATCATAATTAATAATCATCAGCAGCAAAATACTTGCTAAAGCAGTTATCGTTTAAACTGTAATTTAATTTCAGATGCAGCCACATGTGCAAATCTGCCCATGCAAAAAAGAAAGTCATACCTATAAAGACGTGTAGAAATATGGGGGAAAGGACATCAGTACTGGTCAGCAGTGCATGCTGGGATTCCTTTTTTTATTTATTTATTTTTTAATCCTAGCCTATCAGCTGAATAAATATACTTTTAAGTGAAATCTCTTAAGCCTGTATGTACACAGACTTAAAATAAGGTTGACAAAGTATCATGAATACTAACTGAGGAGAGATCAGCTGAGGTTGAGGAAGCATCATGAATACTAACTGAGGAGAGATCAGCTGAGTTGCCAGTGTATGATCTCCGGGGCATCGCGTGCCTAAGGAAACTGAGTCGTCACAGCTACGGGAGTAATTAGTCCCTGGTGATAAGCTGGAGTAAAGAACGAAGCAATGCCTAGGCTGGTCCCCGTCAGCAGCATCTGCAATGTGTTTGTAGACGTTGGCCACCTTATCGGAGCTGGGTTTCCTGCTTCAGATCAGTTTTGCGACAGCCTTGCGTTAGCCATTCGCCGCCGATGTCTGTCTTTAGCAACACACGGAAATGGAGACGCGGCAAGGGGGGGAGGGGTGTGGCGGGAAGGCGTGGACTTTGCTTAGCATCCAGTCTTTAAGGCTGCCCGTTTTCTGTGGTCCTCTCCCACGCAAGCCCCGCCCCCACTCCACCTCCTCCCTTTCCACCACAATCTCCCTTTCACCTGGACACGTTGCCATGCCAACTGGCTCCGGACTGCCAGCTCTCTCGCTCCCCCAGCTCTTAGAGGGGGCTGTCAATGGTGGACGAGAATAGAACAAACATCCAGAATTGATTTTCAGAGGAGCACTGTTACTGCCACTCATGTTCCTATCAGCGGAGGAGGTGGAGTGGCAGAAAACAGGTCTCTTTCCAGAAAGATGATGGTTAACATTTTGCTTCATTCAGAAGGAAAACGGTAAAAGAATTCTGTATTTGGGCTGATCATGGCAGATTTTTACAAACTAAATTACTTCAATTAATGTGTAGTGTCAGCAATGGAATTTTAATTTAATCAGATTAATTAAGTCATTAGGATCATGGCTAACATTTAGCTTCATGTATCTTTTTGACATTTTGACCTCAAACCATCAGCTCCCTCATATAAAATTATATTATGCACTGTAACATCTGATTCAGATAAACTGACTGAGTCTGCACCAAATGTAACTTTAAGGTCAGCATGAATTATTTGTACAGGAATAAAAACAAACAAACAACAACAAAAAAAACCCCCAAGCAAACAAAAACACCACAAACAACAAAAACGAACTACTGCAGCAAATGATTCTCTTTTCTATCTACCCAACCAGCATCTCTTCTGACCTCCTGCCCTACAAGGTCTGGGTGCATATCGGTTCATCCCACTCGTCAGTCTCGTCATCTCCCCCCATTTTGTGCACACGCTGACTGTATGCTGGGGACGTAGGCCGCACAGCCGGAGAGACAAGGTCGACGTGCGCAGGTGCACCCTGCTTTGAACCTGTCCTGCACGGGGGAGGGGGGGGGGTACAATCAGCATGCAGAGGAGGAGGAGCTTGAAGGAGGCGGGTCCAATAATCTGGGGTTCCATTATTTAAATGATTTAGCTTTATGGGACTTTCGTTGATGGTTGCAACTGCTGCAGTTGGCTCTTACTGACCCTGAAACAATACTGATAGCATATCTGTGATGAGTATATGTGTGTGGCAAAAAAATATTTAACATCTGAACATTTTTTGCAGATCAAAGATGTCCTCCTACACAAAAATATTTACTCTGGAAAGAAATCACAATTAACAAATTAATTTAATCCAAGATAATCTCTGACTGGAAACTGCTTGAATGACTGACTGAAGAACTTTTCCTAAATTTTGTGGTCTAGCATGAGGAATAAAAACAGAATGAATTACAGAGAAGATATGTTAAAAAAGACCAGCACCATCTTTTAGTACCACATGGAGCAATATGAAGCATTCATAACACTGATAACAAAGTGAACGTTCATAACAAACATTCATAACATTGGTAATGTGAACATTCATAAACATTCATAACAATGTGAACATTCATAACAATGTGAGCATTCATAACATTGATAATGTTAACATCCATAACATTGGTAATGTGAACATTCATAACAAACATTCATAACAATGTGAACATTCATAACATTGCTCAACCCAGGACTATCTTGCGTTGCACCAAAAATACAACCATGTGACCTGCATTCATGCAGGTGGCAAAAGTGAACAAATCTGTCGAGCGCTGGTGTATTTGTGTCCAGAAGGCGGAGACGCTGTCCCTCTCTCGTGTGCTTAATGAGGGTCTCATCTGAAGCAAACACACAGGGATCACAGCCGACACGGAGCCGGTCGCTCTGGGAGGATCGGGTTACCACGGCAGCAGTGCAGTGAATCAAAACAGTGGCACGGCACCTCGGGGACCGGAGCTCAGCTCGCGAAACCGCACAGGGGGGACATGCACACGCCACTCCAATCGATCACGCAAGAGGACGCGAAGCTGGCGAAGGATGTGAATGTGTGTGCATGTGTGCGTGTGTGCACATTACTGTATAGAAAAAGAGAGAGGGAGACAGAGAGAGAGAGAGAGAGAGAGAGGGAGACAGAGAGAGAGAGAGAGAGAGAGAGAGAAACGGAGATAAAGCGAGAGAGAGGTTGCATTTGGCACACAGAGAGCTACTCTGCAGGGAAGCTTCTGCTTCTACTTGATAAGGGCCAGGCAGGGAAATAAGCCCCTCTGACATCAGAGGGGGATCAACTGTGAATATGCCCCCTGCGAAAGGAGTGAGAAACTGACATTAAAGCAGGAATAATTTTGCTATATAAATCTTTTTGTCTAATTTTTTTTTTTTTTACTTTAACTAAACTGATAATCACATCACATCATACACACACGTGAAAGCTGTCAGTACAATACAAGATGAAATACTTTCCACAGACTGGATGAACTAAATAATTAGCTATATTAAAAGCCGATACATTATAGTAAATTATGAAAATTCTTTAATAATTATTTAAAATACATTAAATGCGTCTTCCAATAATAACTGTCTGCACCATTTAACAGAAACATCTACTTTTACTGAAATAACTGAAAGAATGACTATGAATTCAAGGATTATTACAATTAATTTTTGCATGCAACAAATACTGAAAAAGGAAAAATGTTATATTTACTGTCTAGTGTAGCGCTGTTATAAAAGAAAATATTTTGTGTTTATTTGTTGTCCTTCTCTGACATATCTTTCTTTTACTCAGTCCCGTTTATCCTGTTTATTTTAATATCTACACTTCTTTTTGGTCTCACAGCAATAATTTTGTAGGGAGATGGGAAGTTACACACACAAACACACACACACACACACTCACTCTTATAGCTTTACCGCTACCTCAAAGCTAGCTTTTCCACATGACAGCTTCAGCTTGAGATGGAAGTTTAATGGAGGAGAGGGGAGTCTTTGGCTAGGCAGGGGCTAGATGCATGGCTCTCAGGCATACGCCCTGCTCTGGAAAGATTCAGTGAGGCAGAATCTCCACAGCGCTTCTACACTCTCCGCTTCTCTCCACTCTGACACAGTGACCTCATTTAACCTTCCGAGAAAAAGCACTGCTAACCCCTGGAAAGCCATTCAAGCAAAACTTTCCATCAAGCACAAGGTCGCCAACACAAGCAGGATCATTACCCACAAGACCTGCCCTTCTTGGTTACTGTTAACTCAAACAAGTGCCTGCAGACAAGTGCTTCCAATGACCAAAGACTCGCAATGTACAAGGGGAATCATTTTTATTTATCTATATGTTTTTGGTTGTTTGGTTTTTTTTCGTTTAACTCGCACTTACTCTTCACGTTGAGGTACATGGACTTGCTGACATCGGCTCCCACGTCATTGCTGACTTTGCAGAGGTAGTACCCAGCATCTTCCTCCAGCACGTGCTTTATGAGCAGAGAGCCGTTGCTGAGCATCTGGATTCGGTAGCCCGAGTTCAGCGCAATCGGGTGGAACTGCGGCACGCCAGCACCTGTCGAACCAGGTCAGAGCTTTGGTGAAAGGATGGTGGGGGTGGGCCCGCTCCACCTTAACATGGAGGCCTGAGGTTCTGCAGCCCTTCTGCTGGGAGCATTAAGCTACAGAGAGACAGGCAGTGAATTTTGGAAGCTAATCCCATGTACCTTTAGAGTACTTCCACTCTATCGTAGGGCGGGGTTCACCATCGGCAGAACAGTTAAGGATCACAGCTTTCCCATAAATCCCATCCTGGTCTTTGGGTTGCACCTTGAATGTTGGTGGAACTGCACACAGAAGGCAGAAGTATCGCTCAATGGCAAATGATACGTCATCGAAATACACACAATCCACATACATCTGATCAGTGCAGAACTGAAAGAAGACCCTGCCTCCTCACCCCTGACGATGAGCTGGCTCTGATACTTGACGACTGCAGCATCGTTACGGGCTATGCACGTGTACGTGCCGTTGTGCACGCGCTGGAGGTTAGAGATGCGCAAGGAGCTGGTGAAGTAGATGTTGTCGATGGTCACGCCCAAGCTGGCGTTGATGGGTTTTCCATCCTTCTCCCAGTTGATCGAGATGGGCAGATCACCTGACCGCACCACACAGGGCACGAACACACGATGGCCAATCGAGTAGCGGGGGAACTCGAAGGGCTGGATAAAGGGGGGCACTGAGGGGGAAACCAGTAAAAAAAAATTTGACTTAAGAAACAGTACACTGGAGATTAGTAATATTTCCAACACCCTAGCATTGTAAGATTGCTAGTGAAATTAGTGAAAACGTAATTAGTGAAAACGTTTTTAGCGTTGGCAAGATGCTAGTAATATCATGCTAGCAATCTGCTCCCTATTGGGATGCATTAATTGTTAGCAATTGTACAACCATTAGCAATACCAGGAGACAAGAGCAATGCAAAAAAGTACAGTCTCTTTGTTGTAATTCTTTTTTTTTATTTGTTATATTTGATATTGCTAGCTGGTGCTGGGCATTTAACGTTAGCAATGTTAGCAACCTATGTGCAAACTAACGCATAGAATCCTTGTTGTGTCTTCACATTCTCACTTCCTTGTTGCTGTGTCATATTTCTTAGTTGTACCAGTACCGGCTCCCCTACAGTCTTTAACGTTTTCGCTGCGCAGCCCGTACCTTTCACAGTGACATGGACGCTCTGGTTTTTGAACAGCTGGGGCTGAACGAGCACGTGGCAGGCGTACTCCCCTTCGTCCAACTCCTTCTGCACGTTCAGCAGTTTCAGCGTGCCGTTGTTTTCAAACGCGCGCTGTCTATCGTTGAACGGGAGCAGGTTGGAATTTTTGTACCATTTGATAGAGTAGTACGGGTAGCCAATGACGTGGCAGTGGATGTACGTGTCTCGCCCAGCTATGGCAGTGAGGTTTTTCATTGGTCGTATGTCGGCAGGACCTTTAAAGATATAAAAGAGAATTACCTCTCTTTAAAATGAATTTTTGGAAATTGGAGAAAACAAATCTGAAAGCCAGACTGAAAGCCAAATGGTTTTCAAACCATGAAGTATTTGTCAAACGTGAAGAAAATCTTGGCTGGACATAAAAGAAGAAAAAAACCCGTTTAATCTCTTTTGGTGGTACCCCAAAGGCCCACTAGACCACAATGTTCTGAGCACCACTAAACCCTGTTTTTTTTTTCTAATTTGACATCTTTTTACATTTAAGTACAAGTGTGCTTGATGCTACTTCATAAAAAGCTATCCAAATTATATGTGTATCCTCATCTAAATTGCCTGCCATTTCACATCACTGCACAGGACCATTCACTTTTATTTATTCATTCATTCACTCATTCATTTATTTATTTTGACAGTGTGGATTTCTCCTCTACCTAAGCATCGAGAATCACATTACACATCACATCCACCACTATTAGGGGGGCCAGTGATGCAACAAACGGTGATTATCCCCTCTGGAACAGCAGTGATTTATCTTCAGAACTCCTTTGCCTCTGACAGCCAAGCATGAGAGTGGGGGACAAAACCACACTGTGTACAGTCATCAAAACAGACAGCATTGTTTATAAAAATCATGCCTTGAAGCCATTGTGTATAACTGTAATGAAAACTATCATGAGGCCAAAGGAGAGTTGCCAATGCTAAAAATAAACAAACAACAACAACAAAAAACAAACAAAAAGAGTTGGTAATGGAAATTAATGGCAAAAGGAATATTAATCTACATAGGCATCTTGTGGAATAGACCAACAGACGCGTTGTAGAGAATGCCATGGTAACACAGATGTCACATGGATTAAATAATGTGCATCTTTTTTGTGAAACACCTTTTTCCATACCTCTGTAAAGATCTGTGGAATGTGATACACCACATAACACCAGCGCCTGGTTCCGATGTGTGTAAGATCACAACACTGCAGCATTACGGCTGCTCTAAACACCATAAAACAGATGAACTGACCTCCACTAGGTAAAATGAGGCAAAACCTACATAGGCGACAAGAGGGTGTTGTATGGTAGAACCAGGTTCATAACAAGAGAGAGGAGCCATGAATGATCATGGGGGAAACCCACAAGAAAGAAAAGCTCAGTCTGTTAACAAACATGGAATCTGTTACAGAAGAGATCAAGAAAAATCAAGCATGAAGAAGAGAAAAAGACAGAACCAGACTGAAACCCACCAGGCCATTCAGACCCTCATTTCTGACATTTTAAAGGCACGCATGATTTTCAAACAAGCAGAATGTGCATATGTGTGTGTTGTGTGTTTATGTAATATTAGTATTATTAATTTTTTTTGGAAGAGCTGATCTGACAAGCACCTCTTACGTTTATTCGCGCCTGGTAGGAGACCGTTCCCGCCGAGTTGTTGCAGGTGCAGCGATACACGCCGCTGTCGCGCACCTGTGTGTGCGAGATGTTCAGGTAGCTGATGACGTTCCCGTCCGCTGTCACGCTGTGGCCCATCCGGTGGCGGCTGTCCTTCGTTACCAGGTCGTCGTCCAGCGTCCACGTGACGACGGGCTGCGGGGTGCCTTTTACGTGACACAGCAAGGACACAAACTCGTTGGGGCTGACCACTTTCTCGCTGAAGGCCGACAGGATTTTGGGGGTTCCGTCTGTGAAGGAACAGTTTAAGGAGTTCTTTAAACAAGGAACAGTTTAAGGAGTTCTTTAAACAAGGTGTCGGTGTACTGACGTTGACCGAAATTATTTTATTATGCATCTACTTTGATGTTATGCAGTTTTGTTGCCATAAAAGAGGCATGTTTTGATTATTGCAGATCTAATGACAGTCAAACTTCAAACAAAACCAACGCTGTGCCATAACAAATTCGCAGGGAGTCATAGAATTGACAAATAATGACAAATAAAGAGTTCAAGTTTCACAAACACTTGACAAAGAAATAGAGGTTTCTACGAAAACTAACCCTGACAAAGAACCAAGTTTCACAATCACTGACCCAAGCAGTGAACTGAAATTTCACACTCACTGACCCTGACAAAGATTCAAAGTTTTACAAAGACATACTGACCTTCTAGGATGACTTGCACAAAGTCCTGAGCTGAGAGTTTGCCTTTTCTGGCGAAGCACTGGTAGGCCCCGCCATCACTCTTGGCCATGCCATCCATCACCAGGTTCTCCTTGTTGATGCCGTTCATGTGCACGCCCATGCCAGCATTGATCTTGTCTCCGTTGCGGTACCAAGAGAGCTCATACTCCTCGGAGCCGGTGACGCTGCAGGTGAGGGACACCTGGCTGCCCACGCTGCCCTTCACCTTCCTGGGACTCACCACCACATGCAGAGGCTCTGGAACAGCACAGCAGAACAGTCACCCGGAACAGCCTGAATGAAAAGGAGCCTGTGCACTTCTCCATTGCACACCACACTGACTTACATGATATCTAAGAAAGAGCAAGACTGAAGACCACTAAGTCCCTAAATTAGCTAGAGCTGTCTTATTATTTCCACCTTATGACTACATTTACACAACATCAATGTAGAGTTACCAGAGCTACTGCCATGTGGTGTTGCAGTGATGGGCTGAAGGCACAACCAGACCCAGGGTTAGAGCCCAAGTCCCACAGGCAAGATATATGTGCTCTGATCACCTGAACCAAAGAACAGCTCACTGGCAGTGTAGCCAGACCACTAATTTCACCTGTCCAAGTGACAGCCTGGTCACACCTCCCTCTCCTTCAGGAAGTGTTGGCTTTCATCACACTGCCTTCCCCTCCGGGGAGCGTCCCCGCATTTGACACCTAAATGTGTCTGTTACACCTCCACCTTCTCTTCAGGATCACACCCATGTCCTTCTCAGCAGGGTTCACACTGGGCTTATGCCTTCCCCTCATAGCTTCCCCTCATGGGGGGCGGGGTCCCCTAACCAAGGGCACACTCCCAATGGCCTCACAGTACCATCCCACTTCTGACACCATCTGTGGCAAAAAGAAATATTCGCCAAATTGCTTAAATATTCGCATTCAAGCAATTTCTGACCACAGAGGCACTGCTAACTAGATAGCTAGTCATTATTCTGTGGATCTCTCCTGTTCCATTCCAAATTAATCTATAAGTCATCTTTTTGGGTTGCGGTAGCCTAGTGGCTAGGACTTTGGGCTATCAATTGGAAGACTGCGGATTTGAATCCTGGCCCTCCCAAGCAGCTACTGTTGGGGCCCTAGAAGGCCCTTAACCCTCTTGGCTCCACTGTTGGGCCCTTGAGCAAGGCCTTTAACCTTCTCTGTTCCACTTTTGGGCTCTAGAATAAGGTCCTTAACCCTCTTAGTTTCACTGTTGGGCCCTTGAGCAGGGTCCTTAACCCTCTCGGTTGCACTGATGGGCCCTTGAGCAAGGCCCTTAACCCTCTCGGTTCTACAGGCACTGTACAATGGCTGACCCTCCACTCTGACCTTAGCTCCCAAAGAAGATGGGACATATATGAAGAAAAACACATTTCATTGCACTGTACATGTGTACATGTTTAATGACAAACAAAGGCATTCCATCTGGCCTAGATCTTCTAAATCTTTTCTCAGCGATTCTTGTTCACACTATAAAACAAATATTATACTGAATCCTAGTGGCCTGGATGTATACTAAACACGGCCACATCTATGTGTGGGACCCACTTTATGGTTCATAAACTGGTTCATTCAGGGACTACAAAGCAATCTCATGTGAGATGCACTTGACAAACAAAATGACTGACTGCTCCTTTAAAAACGTGTCTCACCGCATGCAGCTTATATTGTGTAAAGACCTAAAAATGAACATACCCTTGACCAGAAGACGACCAATAACCTCTGCGTTGCCATAGCTGTTCCACACCTCGCACACGTAGTTGCCAGAATCGCTGGGCTGGGCATTCTCTATCACCAAGCCGGTCATCGTCTGCTGGAAGCGTGTGTCTGGCTCCAGTGGCCGGTTGTCGCGCAGCCAGCGGTACTTCGGTGCCGGGTGTCCGGACGCTTTGCATGGGAGTTCAACCCGGTGCGAAGCCATGACTTCCCTTTTCTCGAAGCCATCGAGGATGACAGGCGCCGAGTTTGTGGGGTCTAATTGGTTTGTAAGTAATGCAAGTAACTAAGCAACCATATGCCTTAACCCATTACTCAAGGCTACTTACGTACTTAATTTAAAGCGCATTATTCGAAAAACCACTATGAATTTTTCAGTAACTACTTTGAAAATAATATGAATGAGGGCTGGTTCCCTGGAGTGTGAGTGGTTAACTTTCTCTCACCTGGTACGAAGAGGCGGGCACTGTTGCTTTGTCTCGTCTCAGAGGTGTAGCGGTGCTTAGTCATGCAGCGGTAATTGAATAACTCATCTTCCTTCTGCACGTCCTGGATATACAAAGCCCCCGTTGACGTCTTGGAGAATCGGGGTCCTGAAAAATGCATCGCGACATGCAGGCACGTTAACGAAGCCCCGTTACCGCACTGCTGGTGCTTCGGCCGACTCCTCAGGCTGCAAGTCAATGAGCGTGCGCTTCTCCAGATTTAATTTCACTACTGTCTCCACTAAATAAATCTGATGTGCCTGTGTGTCGGGGAGATTATAGCCCTAGTTAACAGAAGCTCATTTTCTCGGCAGTCTCCCCAGGGACCTATTCACACTGAACAGAGGTACGCAGTCATCATGTGCAGGTCTGATATGCCCTGTGGCTCACTCTGCACGTGGTAATAACGTGCTAATTCTTGGGATAACCCAGTATGGTAAGGTCGTCAACGTTTATGAAGAATAATATGACCCACAGCCGCCACACACTTCAGCTGGCCCCCAGAGGGTTATGTCCAAGTCAAGAATGATTGAGAATGCAATTTGAACGAGACTGCCTCTGACACATCACGGTTAATGCTGAGATGCTTAGGGACCCAGTTCGGGCCCTGCAGTAAGGGGTTTTCCACACCCTACCACAAAGAAGCTCTTTACCTCTCTCTCTTGCTAAATATAAA
>JAOXYF010000015.1:11899074-11913906 GCA_028565775.1 Sternarchorhynchus goeldii
GTGGGGTGGAGGGCAGCAGGGTGGGGTAGCGTGGGGGTGGGGGGCCTCCGGCGAGAGCAGCAGGCATATTAGAGGGATGTGTCAGTGGGCTGCTGCCGTAGCGAGACGCTCTCCTTGCCTCGGGCTCACAGGAGTGCGAGCTCAGACAAAAGAGGCCCTTTTGGGTGCTCCCTCCGAGGACGACAGCTCCTCGGCAGTGGCTTCATCACAATCCAGCCGCCCGGAAATCCTACAACACACTGCTTTCCGTGCACAATCATTGGCTGTGTTAACAAACAGAATTTTGGGTATGCTTTTGTCTCACCACAGTGGTGGAGACAATATATATATTATACAATAAAATATATATTTTCTTTTCCACACCCAATCTATATATTTAATGAGATCGTAAACAGAGCATTTTTGGAGTATAGAAGGTATAGCTCTCCTAGAAGCTACAGCTGAAAGTTCCTAATTAATTGAGGGTGTTTCTGTTGGTTAGGGTTTCACAGCTGGCTGCAGACTCACATCACAAATGATGCCGTACACAGCATGTATGAAATAAACCTCGCATTCTACCCACCTCACGAGGCAAAGCCACAGTTAGTGGAGAGTTAATATATTACATTATATTCTCCTTCTGTGTCTTGTAATCTAATAACAATCCCATAACAATTAAGTGGACTTTACCCTTTAATTCTCGTATATTATATATGTAAAATCTGTCTTAAGAAAAAGTACTTGGTTACCTTCATACCTATAACTTGCGTTTGGAGAGAATTAAAGGGTAAAGGACGTTAGTCTTCTTCCACTGGCAAACTGGCACCTTCTGACACATACAGAGCTCTGACCACTCTATCAGCAGAGAATCTTTCTTTTTACATCATCCCTCAGCTCAAGGGGAGAGGTGTTATGATTTAATATTACACGTCTATGCGGGAGCTACCTGACTAACCTTTAGGGTCGGCAGAAGCCCAGAGAGAAACAGATGGACAACAAAAACTTCATCGCGGGGGTTGCCGAGTGTGATGCTACTGCCCCCTGTGGAGTGGATGACCTTACAGTGCATCAACATATTGACCTGGCAAACCCAACCAGGTGGTGTCCTCTACACAAGGACACATGGTACAACAAACCCACAGTCACATTTAAGAACGTTCCAACTCCAGGCTCTGGCCATTAATTAGGTTAGATAAATGATCAAACATTCTGACTTTCATTTGAACTGTCAAGCTACACCCAAGCTCTTTTATGATTTAATCTTCAGTCATTGTCAGATACATGTTCAAAGGGAACACAGAAGTGATTTGCACCAGTCAGTCGAATAAAGTCTCAAGCTCAGCGAGTTTTGCTGAGTCACTAACACTGCATCACACTCTCCCCCATCGTCATGTGACACGAGGGCAACTAACAGGCCTTTGATAGTGACAAGGTCCCACACCTAGTGACAACATAAACGTAGAAAAATAAAGAGAGAACGCGAGTGCTTCTGTCCCTAGACGTGCTGACTTTGATGTCATGTTGGAGGGCTTCTGGAGCGCTGGGCATATGGAACCTCTTCTACACCGTGATGACGAGTGACAGGTTAGCAGAGCACCATGCTGGGCGTGTGTATGTGTGTGTGTGTGTGTGTGTGTGTGTGTGTGTGTGTGTGTGTGTGTGTTGGGTGGAGGGGAGACAGGGGAGGTAGGGTGCGTTCACTAAACACCTCCATCTGTTCGTATCCTGAGGCGCTACAACGCTGTCTTTATACGAGATGAACCAGTGTCATAGCTGTCCTTTCAGTGCTGATGACAGATATTTAAATAACGACAGCAGTCATACACAAAAACCTGGAGCAGAGAATCAGTAAATCTCCTGGGAATAGCTGCCCCTTCTTTTATTACTATTTTTAATTAGAACAATTTTAAAAACTACATCTAACTGCACCCTGCCGTTCTGGTCTTCACCGTTAATTACTGCATAGCTGTGGGCCTGTGTGTGCTCTCAGGAGGCCTCTGCCCGTTTTGATGAAGGTCTAGCGAGCCTTCATCAATCCTGCCACGCCAGCTGTGAGAATGGCAGACTACTAAGTTCAGCATAACAGTCCTTAATGAATAAAGAAAGTTGGGATTAAAGGATCATTGTCCTCCACATTCTGCTTGGACTTCCGTATGACCACATCATTTGTAAATGCACTTGTGACACTGAAAAGAGAGATTTCCTTCTGGAGTCTTTTAGAAAGTAAACAGATACGTATTATAATGTGTGTATGCATAATGGTATATTTAAATAAGCCTAATGAGAGTTTGAGAAAGTGTGCAGGAGGGTTTGGGAGGGGGATTTAGAGTCTGGCCTTTTTAAATGTCAGTCATTTAAAATTTCACTTGTCTTGTTAATATCATGCACTTAAATGTTTGACGATGTTAAAGAGGCTCAAGAGACACTGGTCTAATTACAGTGCTGCATATGTTTAGAGAAAATTTGTTCTTATTTAACAAGGCTCTAAGGAAACAGGTGAGGAAGTACTGACTATACCAGACTGCTTAATCATTCAGAACTTCAGACCGAAGGTACTTAGCAAATTATAATTCCAGCACACATTAAAAACCTAACTGACTGCTGGCTAATGACATGGTCAGACCGGCTACTTTCTATTACCGGACTTCATCCCGTCATGTCGTTTTGCAGGTTGTTTTATCACACCCTCCGCACCAGGGCTCTTAAGATACTCCAGCTCACTGAAAGGCCAAGGTTCTGCTACCCATTCTCCAATAGCCGAACAAGGATTTGACGATTTGACCGTGTTCCTCTGTGAGCGATTTGAAGCTGACTCGGGTTGTTAAGCAGGAATAATGTCCCAACGAGCTCCTGCTCTTCAGCCATTTGGCACATCTGACTTTAGTGGCAGGGCAGCCAAGACGGAAGCGAAAATGAAGCCCAAAGCTTCTCTGCTTTGATCAAAGACACCGCTGGGTCAGCAGAATAACTCCTCCCCCCTACCCAAATATTTGCTCCTAAGCTGCTGGCTGCTTTGATCCAATCATTTTTTTTTGGTCCTCTGTATTAATTCTACTGTGTCCATATGCCACACAGATTACCACGCGCTAGCAATAGCTGTCTCAGCATGGCCTCTTTAATTACTGTGGATGGTCCATCACTGAGGAGGTTCCGGGTTCAGTGTAAGGAGGCTATTTACTGTTTGTCAGACAGGAACGAACAGCAGGACAGTATACACAGAAAAAGCCACCCACTCTCGAGAGCATAAGTGTCCATATAAAAAATATACATCTTATAAATGGACTATATTCAATAAAAAGAGAGTGCTCGTCATCCTTAGTTAAATGCTGTACCATATAGCAAGTCACCAGCATCACTGCAAGGCCCCGGTACTCAATACAGTCAATTAAACTGATTGGCCACTGGGTCATCAAACCTGACTCCTTCAAAAAGGCATGATGGGAATTTGACAGGAACCGGCTCTCGGCAGACAAAGACTGACCAGCTCTGGTTCAGAGCATTCTCTTAAATGCTGTGTTTTTTCTTGAACTGCTCCCTGGCAGATATGGCCCGTTAGGTTTATTTTGAGATCCTGGTTGTTTTTCTGCCCTGTTTTTCCTGATTAAGCATCACATTTTTTTTAAAGTTCAGCTACCGTCAGAAGAAACAGAGAGCCCTCCCTCTCTACCATGTTACTGCTGGCTCTGTCCTAACATGTCTGTTCTGCTGCAGATTATCCAGGGGAGGTTATTTCCTTTAATTCCAATATTTAAGCTGAGCTGGATCATCTTGGTTGCTTTGTTTGTTGCTCCCATAGCCATGAGTGGTCTACGGTCTGCGCGAGTGGTCTGTTGTCTGATCCGGGATCAGGATGAGCATGGTCAGGGCCACTGGGTTAGGACTGCTGTTCGATGAGACTGCCTCTCCCCTCACTAGAACACTCCGCTAGACGGAGTGCAAAATTCTATTATGACCATTTAGTGTTTACTAGTGTTTACACCAGAAAAAATACCATATGCCTTACCCTCTCACAGTTCATTACATAAATGTTTGTAAAAAGTTAAAAAAATGGCAAACTCTCTATTGGTCTCTGTAAGTAAAAACTTGACAAAAAAAAGACCATCCAGACAAAAACATAATCAATACGAAACAAACATCATGCAATTTACATTCATTTAGGACGGAGGTAACATCACAGTACTCTACCTTCATAAATGATATTGTTTATATGCTGTGAACTGTTAACATATAAATAATGTGGAACCTATGGAATTCCAGTTTTTAGTCATCAAACTAGACCACAATACTTAAAATATGCATTGGTTGATAAATATATAAACAGAAATTAAACTGAAGGAAAATAAAATGCTCCCATATTTGGAATAGTAATATTAAAATTGTGTATATAACAGTATCATTACTTAAGAGCATCAGTAATCGGGTTAGAATTGGATCAAACTGGAAAACAGTCAAGAGTACTGATGTCAGTCATTACTGAAAAGTCAGTCATTACTGATGTTCAGTTTCTTATTCAGGTCATAAGCCTTTAAAATCTAAAGCATGTGAATTCCAAATAATTTAAAAACTCTTACATTTGACATAATTGTTGACTTAAGTTATTTTCTTGTAAATTAAATTGCTATATATTTAATAAACAAATGCTACCGGTCATGACTGTTGCAAACCTCCAGTTCATCATCCATTTAATCTGACCAGTCACAGAGAAGATGGCTGCACATGGTCACGTGACATGGCCTCCATTTTGAAAACTGCATGTTGGAGCAATTTTAACAACTAAGCATGCATCGGCAGTAAAGCTTCCCGCAGTACAGAAAAAGACGGTGGTTTTTTTCCTGCAGTCACACAGAACCGAACAAATGAAACATGCTAACAAACGGTAGCGGCTTATCTTCTCAACACAGCTAATACGAAGCTCTCAATTAGATGAGCTGCACTCTCTTTTTCACTCTTCTTTGTTCAGTTTCTTCAGGCAATTCATTAAATGAACAGAAAAAAGGGCAAGACTTATTTTGCATCTTATTGGCTACAGAGAGGAGAGTCATATTGGCTTCATCCAATTAAAGGGCTGCACTAGTGTTAGCTGAGAACCCTAGCAACAATAAGTCTGTTTTTGGACAAATAAGAAACTTTATAAGTTCTCAGTTTTTTTGTTGTTTATTTGTTTGTTTTTTTGATTGTTGTTTACTTCTGTTTTTTGTATCGTAGTTCTTAATAAATAAAACTATATGCAGTTAATTGTGTATAGTTATTAATATATGTAAGTATATTCATAATAAATATAACTATATGCAGTTAATTGTGTATAATTATTAATATATGTAACTATATTCATATGCAGGTCAGAGGATTTGGAGTATAACTTCTCTGAAAGTTACTAAAACAAATAGTGAGGAATAATGTTTCATGCTTCTCTCTGAGCCTTCTTTTATACGTAGTTAAAATGAGTTAAGTACAGCTCACTCATTACCATATATTATGCATTAATTTCATTTATATAATCAAATCTTGTGTTTAAAGCCAAAGCAATTCACTTTGTCTTTGTCCCCTTGTTCTTTAAGTCATGAGTCTCGTCTTTGCTCTCAGCCACAAACACAAGAGTAATATTATTTTATGCAAATGACTTTCATGTGAAAAATGCATTTTGTACTTCTTTAGTGTGAACTGAAGTATCAGACACTACAGTGCGCATTAGCAATTGACCAAGAGACGGTCTTAAACACAAAAGCTGACTTTCAAACAAGCCATAACCTCTCCTTCCTCCCTCCGGCTGTGAGGCAAGTGTTAACAGAGCCCCGGCATGCAAACGTGCGACGGTTTGTCCTCATGACAGAGCCTTTCGTCTTATGCTCGCAAACAATGGTGCAGTGGTGCAGTGCAAGACACTGTTCTGAATGCACACACACACACACACACATACACACACACAATCCTTCCCTCAAACACACAGCAGCAGCTGCCTACTGATGATAACTGCAGACACTGCCATCAGCTCTAATTGGCTAACACGGGCTTGGCAAACATGTCAAGCCTGCAGGATATAACGGTGAATGGGGTCAAAGGTCATTCCTGAGCTTCACCCCTGGTCATGAAGCCACAGCAGGTCACGAGGCACTGATGGCGACTGAGGTCATTAACATATTCAAATCACCATGTGTCCGTTGTGATATATCCATGGTGATTTTGTGTCTCAGAAATCTAGTTCGTGTTGCAATGAAGTGTTGGTGGTTTTTTTTCCCCTTTCCTTTCCTTAAGGACTTTTTGTGAGGTGTTTTGCAAGTGCTTATAAGTGGAAGTGAATGGCTCTCTGCTACCTTAATTAGTCCCCGCTGTGCTTATCGAGATGCCGAGCTCTGGGTCTCGGCCATTTGGCTCTGATCCAGCACGACTCAGCGCCGTAATCCATAAGAGCGGCAGGTTTGACGAGATGCGCCAAAACTGCAGCATGGTGGTGTAAACCCAGTGCTGTTTATTCCAGATTAAGCACTGCTTAGTCCTTATGGCCCCTGGAATCATTTTCATCCTTTCCGATATAAAGCCTCCAAACTTCCTAATCATTCATGGACATAAAGAGCTGCACAGATGTGAAGCCCTGAACAAAATGGGATCAAACGGTCTTAATCGTTTCAAGATCGTTTTTATGACCCATCTGGGTCAACATATGCTAATCTGATTACATTGTTCTAGCTGCTATATATATCTCTGATTCCTTCATTCTAGAGGCTGTGGCTAAAGGCTATAGCAAATTAGCCTTAGTCCATTAAAGAAAGTAAATGTAAAACAGTAAAGTAAATATCTCCACATCCCTGGGTATAAGCCCAGGCTGGACACTAAAAGACCTGCTCAGAGAATGTGATTCCAGATACCCAGTGTGAAACGCATAAATGCATGTACCCATGATTCTCTCCGGCACCCACGGCATGATTAATGCACAAAGGTATTGATTTTTCACCCCCACCAAACCCCTCCCCTCAACCCTGCCACTGCCTGTTTGCAAGTATCTCCTTTTATTCAGCCTTCTAAGCCCTTCTCTGCTAAGTAGAGGGATAGGAGCTGGGATGTAGGGGGAGATGGAGCATGTTTCTGAGTGGTGTTGGTTATGGTTGAAAAAGAAGGAAGTGAAGAGGTTTTAAGCATTTCTGGCTGGAGAGAAAGTGAGTGTCTCTGCACTGGCTGTTTATCCAGGCTATTCTCTGCAGACCCACTGACCCATTTTTCCCTCGGAATAGTAATACAGAACAGAGGGAAAAATGGAAGACAGGAGCCTCCGATCGGGCCCGCAGTCAGGCTGCGGCAGTGCAGGGAGCGGCCGGCCTCTCCGATCCTCCGTCTCCTTCAGAGGTCCACCAGTGGAGAGGGCAGCCATGTTGCTCATCCTCCTCCCACTAGCTGCGCAGGGGAGGGGCTAAAGCTGTCAGACCGCCGCCCGCCTCTCACTGCTCCTGGGCTCCATTTGAATTCTGCTGGAGTTCTGTCCCACATAGCTGTGGGTGATGTGTAGTCGGGTTAGCCTGGCATTGATGCAGTCAGGCCTATCTATTTCTAAGACATTTAAAAATGTTACATGCTGCTACTTGGAACTGTGTGTTCTCATTGTCATTAACAATTGCAGATTTTCTGTGAGCAGGGGCACTTTACTGTGAATGTATGTACATGAAGCCCAAACGAAGTGATTAGCGGTGATGAATATGCTTATTCTTGCAGAAGCTCGTTAAATCCACTTCATTAAGTGGGTGGGGTAAGAACTGGGCTCCTCCTCCCCAGAGCAGCAGTGAATTGTGAATCCAGGGCAACAGTCAACTTGCTGCTTAATGGTTTGCAAAATGTCAGTGGCACAAACCACTAAACGGACGATGCCTCGGTAATGTGCCCAGTGTATTATCAACTTCAATACACGAGGGTGCACCTCTGCACACTTGACACAATGTAGCACTGAGCACAGACGGCTTTTATCTTATTTTACAGAATGTACCCACCATCAGTACATGCTATTCTTTACAGAGGGAGAGGTTCTGCTCTTTCATATATTTGTCCTATATTATAAAAAAAGTGTCTATTTTATATGTTCTGTTATATGTGTATTGTATTAAATGTTTACTGCTGTGCCAGTTTTAATCTCTTAACATGTTTTTATAGTGTAGATTACGGCCAGATGGAAATAAAGTCTCTGTCTCTCTCTTACTCTTTCTCTCTCTTATGCGTTCTCATGCTCTTGCTCTCACTTTCTCTCCCCCTTCTTCCCTCTCTCTCCCTCTCTCTCCCTCTCTCTCTCTCTCTCTCTCTCCACCCCCCCGCCTCTCTGTAGTGGTAATGCTGATGACCACAGGTTCTGCTGTTAAGGCCCATGTGTGGAATGAGAACGGGGGGCCCTGCAGCACCATCCATCACTGCTGGGCGCTGGTGCGAGGCACAGCGAGGCACAGCGAGGCGAGGCGACTACGAGCCACACCAGGCCTTCGGCCCTCTCTGGCTATGGGCCTAATGCTCCCCATGAATAATAAATTAACGCTCTGCCAAGAAATTCATGCCCCTGGAACTGACTCCCAGTTCGCTGGACGGCCTTGTTCCCCCCAATCCTACATGCTCTGACACACGGACGCGAACTCAAATGGCAAAAGTAATAACAATATCTTAGGACATAATCTGGAAGACGGTACAAGATATTCATTACTCAGTATTCGACATCCTCTGGACAGACCCTATACAGGCTATAGAAAAATTACTAAACAGAAGCGTGCTTGAGTAATACTTTTTAAACAGGAAAAAAGTGTAGCTTTTTTTTTCAACTTTTGCAAGCAGACCTTACTCATTCATGAAATATTGAAGGTGTCTAGAAAACAAAGACTTTTTGAAGGGGAGAAGGTATTGTAGTTACACGCAAACACACACATCCATACACACAGAGAGAGGCACCCACACACACACACCACTCTAAAGACTCCATCTACAGTGTCAGTGAAGAGTGGATGGTGCCTCAGTATGACACACGCAATGAATTGTGTCTAAAATCTATTTGTTTGTGAAATATTGCCCTCCCTCATCAAATATTTACTGCAGAAAAGCACTACAGATGGCTGGCAGACTAATGCTTTCTGACATCTTCTCCTCAATGGACACATACAAATCTGATATGCAGCTTGCATAAAACTGCATGAGTATTTAACACAGCAATTCCACTTTTACAACATATGCGTTCATTCATTAGGTGGGAACCATGAGATTTATACAAAATAGATAACACTACATCAATTCTGGAACAAAATAAGTCCATACTGCTGGAAAGCCCTTTGCTCTCTCACATCTACCATTGCTCAAGGTTATTAAACCATTCCAATAGTGTCACACCTCCGACTGCTTCACCGGCAGGAAAATGCAAACCATCCAGAGAAAATGGCGGCTCCAGCTCTCAGCCTTAGAGGCACTGGTTTTCTCTACTGAGTTTGCTAAACGCCACATAAAAAGAGCAGCCACCCCTGGGGGAGGGAACGATTGTGTGGATGAGCGTTCCATTTAACTGATGTGCGTTTTCAAACCCGCTCTATATTCTGGCTTCAGTGGTGAGCGAACTGGGTCAATACGGCAGAGCTAAAAGATGCGGTGGTCAGATGTGCCTCTGGTGGGCACGCAGCAGACAGCACAGGGCGGCTAGTCTGGGTCAGAACACGCAGCTCCACGCCTGTGGGTGCAGCCTGTTTGTGAGTAGGGCAGTTCTATCAGTGTTGATGTTGTTGTGGTTGTTGTTGTGGTCTGGCAGCTTACAGGTCCAGATCACTTTCACGCTCAGCACAACATAAACAGATGATGTGGCAAATTTACCTTACTTTAATGGCAAGGGAGAAAAAAACTAATCAACAACTATATAAAACAATTAAGACTGTTAAGTAAAGCTCATTAGTTGTGGCCTGTTGCAACTTTACATTTATAGTCATTTTACTGCTTGTGCCTGGATAAAATACAGTCCCTGTTTTTACACATTTTATTGCATTTCATTCAAGCCCACCATTAAATCTGACAGCAAGTTACATGACATCTTATAAAAACTTGAGATTGGCCAGCATGTTGGAAAAAAAACACCGGAAACTTACCTGTGACGGGAACTGTGTCTCTCTCCCATGACACAACAGTGATGTATTTCTCCACTGAGGAAGGAATAATGCACTTGAACACCGCCACACTGCCTCTCATGGCTGTCTGATCCGCCACCCGGACTGTGTATGGCTCTCGAAGGACTGTACACAGGAACAGGAGTGTGTTATGGTTAGGGTTAGAGGATGACAAAAACAGAGGCTTCATACTGAAGTGGACTGATGCAGAACCAACGCTTGGTTTTTCTAGTGCTGAGTCTCCATTGAGAAGAAAAAAAAAAAGTTTAACTGCCAAGATCTAAATGAAATGTCTTGTTGGAAAACTTGGCAACTTGCAAACGTCTTACATGTGGTGCAGCTGCGCGAGCAAAACAGAACATGCGCGTGCAAGATCCGAAAAACACTCACCGGCCTTAATATGAACATCCTGGCTTCGAATTTTCCCTGAAGGATTTTCGGCGGTGCAATAGTATGTGTTGTCATGGATCACTTTGTTGTAGCTGGAGGGGGGGAAGTGGAAGATTTGCAGCGTGCCGTTAGGGTGAACGTGACGGATCCCTGGGACGTTGTAGCTCTCCTCGCCCGTGGCCAGGTACCAGCGCAGTGTAGCCGGGGGCACGGCGGTGGCGGGACAGGGCACCAGCGACCCCGTGGTGCTGGCGAACACTACCTCTTGCACAGATGCATTGACGAAATACAGGCTGGAATGTAGGTCTTCACTGTGAACTGGAAAAGGACAGGGCAAAGGGCAGGGTTAGGGCGTGAGCTGTTGGCTCTGTGTCTGCAACTGCGAGAGACCACGCTGATGCAGGCATGCTGATGTCTTGCCTGCCCGGCTCGTGAGAAGCGATGGGTTATGAGAAGAGGGGATGTCAGGCCGTAGAGTGCTGTAGTAGTGTGGACTGCTCTCTCTTGTCGTACGCCCATCACCAGGCAGCTTGGTTAGTGACTCCCCTACTTCACAGGAGATAATACGCTTGTGCTCATCGATTTATTACTAGGTTTTAAACAATCTTATCATGTTGTTAGCTTTGCTCAGTTTGGTTCACACAGACCTGACCACATGTTTCATGAAATGAAGATAAAACTTCAGCCACTGACCAAAGTGATTTTTCTCAGGTGAGGGAGTCAGAAATGCAGAAGCCCATCCACCAAAAGCCCAAAATTCAGCAACGAACTGACACCTCCACATGCACTTCTAAAAGCCTGAGGCTTCACTCGTCTGAACTCCCCATTCCCATAAAGATTTAAGGCAAACCTTTAAAGGATCCCACTGCCTCTGTTAAATGGACTTTACTGGCTGGACAGACTGAGCAAGTGTCTCCATGTGTCGTGTACGTGCTGCATTAAAGCTTCTTTTGTCTCAGAACATTTTTGAAAACATATGAAAGATTCAGGACCCTCTTCCATCTGATTCTCCAACATGACAGGACTCTGATGGATGAACAGCTCTTGGGATTGGAGTCGTAAAAGCATTGGTTGGTTTTTCAGCTCTTTGTCAGGGGTGAGGTGTACACGTGAGTGCACTCCCACCCACTTAAACAATCACATTCAGGTTCTGCAGGTTTTAGATGGTCATCCATTGTTTATTAGTTTCAGTTGTGTCATTGTGCTTTCATTTGGATTAATTTAGACACAAATTCACTGGACTCAATACATAATTCTGTTTGTTTAATGGATGGGCAATAATACCTCTGTCTCCATTTTGCTCTTTAGATACTGAGAGATCGTTTCAGAAGTAAAATGGAAAAACAACTAGTCACCCCAGTGTTAGTGCCAGAACAACACTATATAGATCTTAAACAAAACAACACTGTATAGATCTTAAGCAGTTTACACAGATAATGTATTGAACCTTGTTACCATAAGCACCAGCTGTTTCTGAACACTTTTTCTGAACATTTTTTCATTACAACAGTGTGTAGTGTTAGTAAAACTCTGACATTTTAAAGTAAAAAAAAAAACCCTCCATTTTGTTTATTTTACTTTCACTTTCTGACAAAAAAACAACAACACAACAATCAAAATATCAGTTTGTAAAAGTCAATGAGTGAATAAACTACAGCCTAAAGCATCATGGCCGTACAGAGCTTGCAGCTGAAAGCCAGTTTTCATAAAACCACAGTTCTCTTACCTGTAGTTTTACCTTGCTGAAACAAGCCGTGCAGGTAACATGCATGACAGCTTCTCCGAAAGGAACTTTGAAAAAGCCATTAATTGAATCACTACATTGAAGAAGGTCTCCTCCAAAAGATCTAATGATCTAATGATCATCACATGAAAATGAACAGACAGAGCTGTTCAAATATGGATGCTGAATAATTTATTAGGCTTTTTATTCCTGACAGCAACATCAGATCTTTACAGACAGCCTGATTTAAAGCCCTGATCTGGGTACAGTAAGTGACAGCACAACTTGGGTGTCTCTCCTTATTTTTATCTCCTCGTCATGAACATTTTAATCCCAGATGACCCGTGCATGTGATGTGCTAGCCCTCGGTGCTACCGTTTACGCTGGAGTGCCTAATTCGTCCAGGGCATGTGGGTGGCAGCTCAAGGGCAGGAAACATGGTAAAATCAAGGTGATTCACAGGGGGGTTGAATGGGGTCTAGGAGATGCTCAAGGGTGCTGACTGGGGAAGAAACAGTGGAGAAGGTGAACACATGGGGCTGGAGTCCTTTTCTAAAGCCTCTTAATGTTGTAGGTGATGAATCTATATGTTTAAAAGAAAGATATATAATGGCGGAAATTTAAAAAACTTTTTTTATTTTATTTTAGATGCTGCTGCAAAAAAGCAACCCACCCTAATCCTAAAAAAATGCTGATATTTGACAAAGGTTTACTTGGAGACGTTTTCATTTTTACATTATTCATTTTAAAATCTTGCTTAAACAATATCTCATTAGCATAAGAGTTTGTGAAGTCTTGAAATTCCCACAAGCCTTTCGTTGATCTGCAGCATCAATGTACAGAGGTCTTGTACAAGATTGTTTTTTCTCTCATACTGATATTTCCTAATTTCTTCTCAAATTTATGACCTATGAATCCATCCATTATATCTGCGGTGGCAAGCAATGGTTTTTTTTTAGCTTCATAGTATATCATTGAGGCCAATGTGACTGGGCTCTTGTTCTTAACAAATGATTTCTTGCAGTGGTCAAACCGTTTCTTTTCATATAAAACAGAATAATATTGAAAGTTTAACTCTGAAACCCAACACCATGTGATAGTGTGTAACCAGCCATTGTAAGAGATGTTCGAAGACTAGTCAGGCGATTTATGTAGGTGAATGTACAATCGATACTGAGTGAAGAAACTGCAGCAACAGTCAGAGCCTCACGGCAACCCCCAATAAAGTCCCCAGAGGACCACCAGGACAGAGAAAAGTCCTACTGTACATCAACATAAAAGAGCACTGTTCATCTCGTAATCATACAGCTGAAACTTAACCAATTCCCCAAAACTTGAAGAGGCATTTTCAAGCAAAACTGCTAATTAAATTTTTGGTAAATCTCACAATTCTTTGCTCTGTAGTGTGACACATTTTCTGTATCCTCACTAACCCTAACCCTGCTCTTAATGAAGACACTTTTCCACAACAGACACGCAAAAGGAGAGGCACATGACTAGGTACGGCCAAAATAAATGAATTCATAGCCTGGCAACCAGGAGTCAACCCTACAGGAACAGAGTCCTCCCGCATCCTTAATCACTGGCTACGAGCCACCAGCACGTCCTGCCTTGACTGCTCTCGTGACATTACCCTGCACGTTGCCCATTGGCCGGTTATCCCTGGTGTCTGCCACTAGCCTAGGACAGCTAGGTTAGGGTAATTAAGGCTGCACTGTTTGGAGTGTGCCCAGGGTTGGGTGGGGGTGGGTGGTGCTGTGTAGAGTTTGCATTCCCTCGCCTGCCCTGGGGCTGCAGTGGATCCCTGCGCACAGGGGCCCCTCAGCTTGCCAGCTCCCAATTTGCTCTCATGAATATTAAGCGCTGCCCGATGACACAGTTAATGGCCCCCTGCTCGCTGGCAATATGTAAAGACGTCGATAACGCCTCTGATGTTGAGAGCGGTCACAGCCGAGCGCTGAGGGTCCCCGTTGGTAAAGCCAAGCCGCTTCTCTCTCTCTCTCTCTCTCTCTCTCTCTTTTCGCCCCTCCATCTCTTAAGTGAGATAATCTGAATATCGTCTGCATAGTGGCGGAGCAAGTGCTCATTTGCGGCCTCCCCGGTCGCGGTAACAAGATCAAATGACCTCTGTAGATCGAAATCAATTACAGGAGTGGGAGATGTTGATGTCTGAATCCGGATGATAGCCATACGAGCTCCTTCCACTGGCTCTTGGCCTGAACCGCTGTGCTTGTCCCATCAGGCCTGTGCTTGGAGCTACGCACTAAGAACCTGGTAATGAAAATGCGCCTGGATTTCTCTTGGATCAGAGATTGTTTTGCAAAATAAACCTTTGTACGAATAATGAGGGGTCTGTACACAGAGTAAAAAATTAGTTAAATATTATATGTATATGTGTGTGTATCCTTGAAGATGACCTAATATACTGTTGGTGGTTCTATTTACACTCTCCTAGCTATTAACAAAATGCTGGAATGTCCAAAAGTTTCAGGCTTTATGTTTATGATTTCTTTGATTAAAACACTATCCTTATTAAGATGGCGCCGGTGTGTTTGGCTGGCCGTCTGCTCCTACCACTATTTTTCGTTTTTCCTGTTTTGTGTGTGTATGCGTATGTTTGTCTGTTTGCCCAGCATGTAG
>JAOXYF010000015.1:11920817-11931054 GCA_028565775.1 Sternarchorhynchus goeldii
CACAGTACACTTTCTTCTTAAAGGTTTTTTTCTCCCGGTGGTTTTAATATCTTCAATATATGGGTTACAGTATGACATGAGCATATATGAATAACAGCAATCTCTCTCTCTCTCTCTCTCTCTCTCTCTCTCTCTTTCTCTCTCTCTCTCTCTCTCTCTCAGACGAGGTGTACGTTTCTGTTGATTGTCTTCAATAAAAAAGCCGCACTGAGATCCAACAGTAAAGGTCCTTGGATCTGGACTCTGTGCCTTAATGCCGTCCCGGCGTCTCCAAGCGCTGCTCTGGCGGGTGCATGTGGGGCTCGCGTCGGTAATCGGCTGTCCAGGTGTGACGCTGAGTCTGTGGCGCTCTCTGAGCGTACGCTGGCTAAGTGCAATGCGCACAGGTGGACTTTCATACAAAAGTAAAGGAAATAACGTGTATCGTTTCAAACAAAATGCAAAAAGTTAATCCGTGCATACAAATTAAATCAGTCATTAGTCAAAAATCGTGTCAAACTTTCCCAGAAAAAGAAAATGTAAAAAATAAACTGAAGCAAAATCCAGTCAGTAAATATGGAGTAGAGGTAGCCTAATAGTTGTTAGCTGTCCTCAGAACTGAATCCCTCTTCACCACCTCGCGCCATCCAGTAGGCAACAAGCACACGCATCTTCCCCTCTGCTGCATTGATCAGGCTACTCCCCGCGCTCACCCCCTTTGGCTCCGAGCATTGCGGAATAACCCTCTCTCTCTCTCCTCTGCAGCCGCTTTCTTCCTTCGTTCCCTTAAAGGTGCAGGGGCGCTCCGCTCTGCACGCAGAATCCGGAAAAGAGAGGTAGCGTATCCATCACACCAAACAGGCTAACAATCAACTCAAGCCATCACGTGATAAGTTGCGATATTGGTCCCCTGTGACATATCTATGCAGTTCAAAACGTTAAATAATTTACATTAAAAAGTTTAGTCGAACTGAGAGCGTAAGGATGCGTAAGTAAAATATGACAGCTCCCTTATTTTAGCTTAATTGGAAGATATCAAATCATGCACTTTAACGTGTTCTCTGTATAATTTATGAGCCCCGAGGGTGTGAGCATTTACATGCGGCCTTAAATTGTATTCATTAATTGACCTTGACAAATCGGAGCGCTGGCCTCCTGCGCAGCTGGGCCATTAGGCTGTTCGTTGTATTTTCAAGAAGTAAAAATGTCCCATATTAACCTCCCTTTAAGTATTAACTGTCAGAACCATCAGAATCAGATTTTTAATATAATTTATTCTAACTTTAACGATAATTATTGTTGGTTTAGAATTAATATTATTGTGAATATAATAATTATTACATATAATACTTGTTATAATAATAACAATTATTATTATTATTATTAAAATTTATTTTATTGTTATTATTATTACCATTATCATCATTAATAGTAGTAGTACAGTTCTGTTGTTGTTACTGAAAGCGAGATATTTAGATTCTTTGGCATTAGACATATTTCCTGTCTGATTTTTTGTAGTATATTCCTGTGTTGAGTGTTTTGCAGACAAACTGCACCTGTCCTGCCTTTGCTGGCACTGTCTGATTGGTTTAGCGTCCAGCTCCGAGCTGTGCGCGTTGTTGTGTGCAGGAGCTGTCATTGTTCCTTGCCTGTGGCCACCCAGCCAAAAATACAGCACACCATTAGAGTCATCCCTAGAACGGCTGACAAACACAGCACCGCTCTGCGCTTTAGCAAAGGTCTTCCTCCTCCCTCCGCCACCTTTTGTTTTGGCGATTAGAAAAAAAAAAATTATAAATGACTTCCAGGAATGGCTTGGTGATTCGGGGAGTTTTGCGTTTTATGAGGGCTTTATCCCCATTGACTGTGGGCTGGATGGGAGGTGTGTGACACAGTGCTGGAGTGCCTTCCACCTTATCAGCACTACTCCAGCCCTCTGCCTTCCCGCCGTCTTCAGCCGTTGGTTCCGCCGTTGGCCCCCCCCCCTCCTAATACATTCGCTGCTACATTCACCCATCGCAGAGCTGTGTGTGAAAGGAAAAGGTTGTGTTGCCACTTTTCTGAATCAAATCCCTTCAGCTTCTGTCATTTATCTTCCCCTCGAGTGATCTGATTCGTGGCCTGCACCAGACCTGTCTTCCTTTACTCATAATCACACTTACATTCATCACCATCATCCACTTTCATTTCTCTCCAGCCAGCAGAACCAAGAGACTTTATAGACATATTCCTAGATTTTAAATGTTTGTTTTTTATTTTGTATTTTAAGAAAACCTGAAATTTAAAGCAGAGTTTAAACACTGTGAGTGATTAACACTTTAGGGTCAGTCACACAAGTGATATCCAATCAGCATGGACGCTTCCATCCTGTAAAAGTGCTTCCATAATGCTAAAAAAGGTTTGCTCCAGAGTTAACTCCACTGGCTGCTATTAGAGGGTGTATATCAGAGTACGTGGACCCACCCTAGTACACTAAGTGCTGGGAGCCTGTTAGGTGTCAGGATGACCATGCTGGGTCCGAGGTGAGGGGGAGGGAATAGTTGGTGGGGCGGGTTGTCTGTATGTGCCAAGTTTACAAGGGGAGTGGGGAGTGGGGAGTGCCTCGCCGAATGGAGCAGGTATTTATTGGCAGGGCATGCAAGATTTTCAGCCACTGCTCATCCAATGCCCTCTTCCCTATTGGTCCCTTTGCTGGTCGGGAAGACGTGGCCCTGTTATTCAGACCGAAGGAATCCACCACCGCTTCTACATTTTTGCATTTTCAGCAAGTTTTTATTTATTTTATTTTTTTCCTTTCTGTCTACGTGGTTGATTGTCATTGTGGTTATGAATGGTCACCGTGCTGTGGTGGTCCCACAGCACTCCAGAATCTGCCGCAACAAGCACTTCCATATCTGTGGATCAGCACTGGGAGAACCAGCTAGAAAGCAACCTGCCTCCATGGGCTTACCGAGGGCCCTTCCAAAAGCAGACAGCACCCGGGAACCCTTCACACGCTGGACCCGCGGAACAGAGCTTAAGGAGTCATTTCATGAATTCTGCGTGTGATGTGAGTCACGTGATGTGAGAAGTATTATCACTTCAGACTCAATAGCGACCCCAGTAAGGACAAAACAATTTAATATATATTAAATTAAGGCACTTGACTAGTAATCAGAAGGTTGCTGGTTCAAACCCCACCTCTGCCAAGTTGCCACTGTTGGGCCCCTGAGCGAAGCCCTTAACCCTCAACTGCTCAAGATGTATTCAGTCACAATTGTAAGTTGCTTTGGATAAGAGCGTCAGCCAAATACATAAGTGTAACGCTACAAGGAAGAATTGGTCTTGAATCTTACTAAAAAAATTCAAACCATTGACACACTGTACAGCTAGGCTTGCTGTATTGAAGCATGTAGCATCCACATTTAATATTAAAAAATGAATAATTAAACATCAAGACCTTTCGTGGTGCCCAGATTTCATAAAATAAAATAAATACATTTTAAAAAATGATGTTTGTTGTATAAATCTACTGAAACGTCCTGTTCAGTCAAAAAAATGTTATCACCTCAAAAGTAAATAAACACAGCAAAATTAGGCACTTTGAAATGTCCTCTGCAGTTTGTTGCTAGCATCGCCTGTTTAACTTTCTCAAAAAAATCAGCATTTACATTTTAATGAACACGTTATGTGATTGTAATTCATTGTATGAATGGTTATACACTAGACATAAAGTGGCTAACACTCATAGCTGGAAATAAATTAAATTTTTCCCTTAAGAAAACAAGCGGTGTGTGGCAGATTGGACAGAGCAGGTTCGATGGGCCGCTGTGGAGAATCCATACATTGATGAGGTGTATTGACCACCCAGCCTCTCCTCACATCTCCATTCAGGAGCGCGCCTTTCCCCAAGCAACACGTCCCCCCCCCAGCTCCAGAGCCACGAGACCAAAGTCCAAAGACTGATTATAACAAACGCCGTTGGTTTCTGTGTCTCTTGAACTGTGGCTCTCTGTAAAAGCAAATGACAGCATCGCCTCTCTGTTTGACCCCGCCCTGCTTATGTGGCCACACCCCCTGCTTGCTGGACCGCCTTCCTTGTGTGTGTGTTCAGGACACCCTGTACACTGGTGCTCTCTAATGGAGCCTCTTAAGGAACACAGGTGTTGCATGAACAAAAGGATGGTGACATTTTTTTGTTGGTGTGTATTGTATCTTATCTCATATTGTGTAACATATAGATGAAAATACAGATTATTATTGCAATAGTGCAGAAGAATTTTGGCAGGAGAATTTAAGAATGACATTTTTATAACTGCTTTTAAATAGAATTTCAGCACTGAATTTAAGAAAGATTTAAAGTCCATAGATAACTTTTTATTCTTTCAGATTTAGTATCTATGATGTGTTGTAAAATAAATATCTAGTTCATTTAAATATTATCTTAATTTTTCAAATATTTATTAGTTAATTATGAGAGTGATGCATAAAGTGCTGAGAGACTATATCTGTGAGCTAACAAAGTTGTGTTTAAAAGCGCACACATACTGCACAATAATGAAAGACTGTCATACTCTGAGCAGCAAATGCCATTTGAGCTGAATTTCTCCATTCACAACTGTCCAGCCCAGAGTTGCAGTGTTGCTTGGTAACCATGGCACATGACTGACCCTATCCTTTTGGTCATAAAAATGTATGAAGGTGTATTATTAATATATTTTTTGTCTCTTCTCTGTCTCTTTCTCTCTCTCACTTGCCGCTCAAACACAAACACACATGCACACATGCGCACTCACACGCACACACGCACACACACACATACACACACATGCACACATCATGTCTTGATGTGGCTGAGAGCAAGTGTGAGCTGAGTAGTGTGCTGGCGATATTTGTGAAGCACAAGGCTGATGTTGCTGTGAGGTTTGGAAGAGAGAGAAAGAGAGAGAGAGAGAGAGAGAGACCGAGACCTTCTTCTGTAGTTTCATCTTCAGACGGCCAGCTCACAGGTCAGGTGACCCTGTTCTCTGCCCTTCCTCTGTTCTTGCCTTCAGATCTTGGAGGCATGTTCCTTTGGCAAGCAGGCGCATCAGTCCCCATGCCTTGGCTTCACATCACGGCTCTGACTTCAAATAACACCCTACTGCCAATTTATGATTGTGCGTGCTTGGCAATACCAATGTAGACCTGAACACAGGCTGTGTGGGGCTCTTTTCCATAGGACTGACAATGTGAGGCTCCATCTGCTGGGAGGAGGGGTGGACTGACACTCTAGATGCAGGGTGAGGGGGTGGGGGTTTGAGGCTCTGACACCGCCCACCAGCAGTACATCCACAGCTATAGCACTTCACAGAATCTTCACCCCCACAGACCCTGCTTAACAGGGTTAGGGAAACCCTCCTTAAACTGACCAGAAGCGCTGAAATGTTTATATTAGCAATTTTTCAAGTAGTTCCAGAGAAAGAGGATGGGATGCACCACACACATACATCCAATGGAGTAAACAGAACTGCAGGCGTTCTTTTCTCTTGCATGATTTAGCATCTATAGTGAGTTATGAACCGGGTGCTGAGTCGGCTATTCTAAAATGCGGAATCCTCCACCCACCATGCCAGGATTGCCGAAAGCATGAACATCATGTCTGCAGGACTGGCAGCTTACAGCCTGGGGTCTGCAGGTAACTCTGAGCTTCAAACCGGCATGTGTTAAGGGCCTCCTGCCCACCCCCCGCTGACCCGTGGACCCAACGGACCTGCGGACACGCCAAAGTTGAGCTGGCTGTCTGCGCAAGAACATTCGCCCAGCGACAGGCCTGCCATGCAACGTCAGCCTCTGTGGGAGCAGCTTGGCAGATGGCACACGGTGGACGGGGGCTCGGCCCGGGGGTGGGGAGTTGGAGCTGGGGGGGGGTCACAGAGGGTGAGGGCAGGTGGGGGCAGTGGTTGCAGGAGGAGTTGGCAGGTACTAATGCATGCTCCCATCTGGACTCAACTATGGTGTTCAGCCAGAGGACATCAGTGTTCACACAGCTGAAGGCCCGTCAACGCAAAGCCAGCACAAGCAGCTCCCTGTTAGACTGCGTGCAGGAATAGCACAGGTTAACATGCACAGTTACAGAGTATATTGCACAGACACAGGTTAACATGCACAGTTACAGGGTATATTGCACAGACACAGGTTAACATGCACAAATGCACCATTACTTGAATATGCCTCAGACATAAATAGAAGAATATTTTCTCCTAGGTTATCCTTAATACATGTTTATGTCTACACCTTCGCACAGAGACCAGATTCGACCTGCAGATGGCAAGAAGATTAAAGGGTATTTCCCAGTTCATGAAAACACCACGGCACTTATCTACCCTCTGTGAAGTTAATCGAACTTTAGCCTTCAACATCCACAAACCATACTGCAAGGGGAGTCGGGGAGAGCATAAAGTCTGAAACTTTAATGACAGGGATATTGCTGCCTACCAAAGAATCAGCCAAAGTTACCGCGAGCATCTATCAAAGTACGAATATCTGGGGAGCTTCACAGACCCTTCTGCCCAGGGTGTAAAGGTAAGGTCACACTACAACACAACAGCTGTCGTCGAGCTCAGATTCACCATTAACCCTTAACCATTAACCGTTAATTCAGATTCAGAGTCAGATTCATTTGCTTAATGTGAAGGATCAGGAAAGAAATCACTGGCACTGAGCAGAAGGGCTGGACATCGGCTCATGCGCTTTTGAAACCATGTAATGTGAGCAGGACATATACAACATGTAGGAACATAGTCTGGAAACAGGCAACATTCACAGCTGTTATGAGGGAAAATATAACCCTGCATTTACCAAACCAGTTTAGTCATCCAACTGATGCCACTCACTCATGCCACTCAGGATGGATCAGGAATGATTGATGATGGGTCCTGCCGCTACTGCTCAGAGTCATTATAATGATCTGGAATATAAATGCAGCATAGCCCCGCCCCTCCCCCATCCTCCTCTAGTAGGAGATCTAACACCTGCCTGTGTTCAAAGATCACCTGGTGCATCTGCCTACACCGAGTATTAGGTACATCTGAGGTATGCAGTAGCACGACAGTTCTTCGACCTCACTGGCCATTCAGGCCAGCCACTCATTAGAGAGAGTAAATAAAGAGTGGAGTTGCAGTTAACACTAAATAACAGATTTGCTAAAGTTTGTGTAGTCAAGTTAGCCTGCAGAGACATAAGAGACAGAGGTGAGCCTGGAGTCTGTGGTACAGCTCATTAACCTGGTTCCACTGTTAAAACATCTCGAAAAAAAGGAAAAAAGGTCTCAAATCTTAGCAGAAGAGCTTCGATAATAATTGAATAAGATTCACCTGGTCACCTTGCACTGCTTTAATGACATCCTATCCATTGATATACAATTTTGCATAAAAAAAGCTAACAGGCGCCATGCATCTTGAATGTGCTGTTTAATGTACAAGACGTAAGACATTGGAGTTTGAATTCTAGGTGGTGTCAAAGGCCCATTAAAACATGGGTGAAACTGGGATTTCCTTACATCAGCTGGAGTTCAGTCAGAATGTTCAGATAAGTACCAACAATGATTTCTTTGGCTTTGGTCCACTATTAAATATTTAAGGTTCTGCAAAAATTAACGTGACATTTAAATGTGAGCATTAAACAAAATGGTTAGATGTAAACCAAGTCAAGACCAAACTGATTACATCACTTTTTTTTTATCCAAAGAGCTATGTGTGTGCGTGTATTAATTAAAATTATATTGTGTTTGTTTACAGAGCAGTAAACAAAAATATTATCTATTTAAGTGAGGAGGCAAAGAGAAGAGAAAGCGGAAGACCCAGTGCTGTTCCATTTTGTGCATTGCACAGTCCACCCTGAGCAGCTGTAGCATGGAGCTTCGTTTGCCATCAGAGAACATGTCAATCACTTTTCTGGAGGTTGTGTTTTACTGGAGCCTGAGGGATTCTCCATGACCCAAATACAAAGCTGTCCACAGAACGACTGACCAGCTAAGAGCAGAATCATTCTGTTCTGTGATTTTAAAAATAATTACATGTAATATTTTGATCTGATGAAATATTGCATGCTTTACATTTGTCTAAGGGAAGGAATGCAAAAAATCACCTACAAACTTGAAATTTATAATGTGTAACAGTTCTTTTTAAATATTCAAAGCATGACTTGTTTGTCCTTATTTACAAAACACGGTGTCATTTGAGATTTTGGGAGGCAGTGGGTTGGGTGTATGTAGGGAGTTGGGGTGGGCTAGATGCTCAGCTTGAAGTGAATGTGTGTGTGTGTGTGTGAGAGAGAGAGAGAGAGAGAGAGAATGGGCTTGATGCTCAATCTGTTAGTGTGTGTGTGTGTGTGTGTGTGTGTGTGTGTGTGTGTGTGTGTGTGTGTGTGTGTGTGTGTTGTGAGCGATGGACTTGACACTCATGGTGTTAGCATATCATGCTGTTAACATTGTAAAAGCAGGTTCCCAAATGCAGAGCATTCAGGAGCTCTGGTAGTGATTACACTGTGAAATAATACCTTAACCCAACTATATTTTCAATATATATTGTATGCTTTCCAAAATAATCCAATGTTTAGAAGTGTTGTAGATATTTAGAGGAATAAATGTTTGTTAGTTTGTTAGTTCATTCCTTTCTTAATTCATTCATCCATCTGTTGTACAACAAACATGAGCTGCATATTTCTTGGAAATCATTCTCTAGATAGATGGTCAACTCAACTGACCAATAACAACTGCCCAAACCTCTGCTCATAACAATTGTTTTTTTATTTACATTAAAACAATGCCTTTCTCTGTTGTTATCTCTTAATGCTTCGTGAGCACAAGATGAAAATTAGCGTAGCTATACAGACTCTGAATCACTAACCATCAGTTCTGTAACGAGTATTCAGTATGATTCACATAAAACAGACAGCGATGCACAATGCCTCTGTTGCGTTCTGTCCCAAGAGCATTGTGGGTAAGAATGGAGCATGACATAGTTTGCCTCTGTAAGTGTTCGTGCACACATGAAGTGCACCAGCGTATTCTGCATCTTTTCCCCCGCCCCCCGGATGCGAGATACATGCCAGTGGCTGGAGAGCTGAGGAGCACACGTTTCCCAGAGTTAGCTGACCTACAAACTCAGCAGACACTGATGCTCACAGCAAAACCCAGAGCTGTGCTGTGCCTCACAACCTTCTGCTGCTCGGAGAATCTATGAGCCCTGACGTATGACATCGACCTCAAGGAGAGAGAGAGAGAGAGAGAGAGAGAGAGAGAGAGAGAGCACACGAAAAAAAAAAAAAAACGAAACCCATAACTGCCCAGTAACAAGCTCTTCTTCCCCATTGGCTGCAGAGACATGTGCGTTTGATCATACCCTTAGAACAAAATGACACACGCAGTTTGATCCGTGTAACACACAAAGTGCCCGTGTGAGCTGGAACACAGTCAGACCTGTAAGCACCATTTAACTCCTAGCCCTGCCCAAGGGATCGGCTCAGTTTCTGTACCCGAATCAAACTCACTTCACCCGGATGGATATCATGAAGCACTTAAGAAAATAGCAAATGTCCTTAAATTATACCTAAAATGTGACTGAAATTGTTCAGGTTTTTGTTAACAAATGAATGTTCTCTAATCCTGTCGTTGGAAGCTTTAAGCATTGATGGTATAAATATCTTATCTATTTATCTTACTATTTAAATATTGTAAATAGTAAGATATTTAATTAGGCCCCACTACCAAACCAGATGGAGACATTTTCCCCGCCTCTTTTAAAAAAAAGAGGAGTTGGATTTTGCAGATGTATTTTAGAAATAATGAGATGCTTTTCACAAATACTGTGCAAGTACAATAAACCATAATTTAAGCAGCATTCCTACAACGGTATACTGCATTTCTCATTCATACAGTGGTATACTGCATTTCTCAGCTACTTTATTTATTGCAGCACATATATCATGAAGCAAGGAATTGCATGACTGCTGTCTACACCATGTATCCCCTCAGACATGCACACACACACACACACACACACACACACACACACACACACACACACACACACATATATATGTATGTATATACAGGAAAAGGAATGAGATGTTAATTGTTACCTGGGAAGTACTGGAAACATTCAAATCATCAGTTCTGACAAGGTCATGAATAGTTGTACACTCTTCTCTCTTCTTAACACTGCTACTGCAAATCCATCTGCTTATACAATTGTTAATAATAATAATAATAATAATAATTTTTTAATGTAATTTTATA
>JAOXYF010000015.1:11931154-11948072 GCA_028565775.1 Sternarchorhynchus goeldii
TTTCACTCAAAAGAAAGATTACTAACATTACAAAATATCATGTAAGATAATACTAATTGTCACTGAGCAGATATATGACTTATTTGACCTTGAGTATGAGAAAGGCGCTATACAAATGAAACGTATTATTATTATTTGATAATATATTTGATTGAAGGGTCTGCACAAGTTCTAGCTCCTGCTCAAGGCAATACTCTTAAAGGGTGAAAGAAATAGCCGTCACTGTTTGTCAACATAACGTGATTTTTTTTCTGCCAATTCTCCAAAATTGCAGAACCCCAGAAAAAAATATATTATGGCTGAAATCCCACTTCCTGATCGCGGTGTAATTGCTGGGACCGCGTGCGCTAAACGAGCGTTCATTCAAACAGGCCTCTAATTGCCACATCTGTTAACCCATTGAAGAGGTGCAGTGTGTCAGCAGTGTGTCCCACAGCTGCTAATTGGTACAAACAGGTAGCAGATGCACTCTCAACTGCTAAGCGTCTGCCAATTAACGCTGAAAACTCAATGACTAGTGATGAGATAAAAAAAGAGAGCGCGAAAGAGAGAGAATAAATATAGCAGCGAAGTTTAAACGTCTGAATTTAGAAATGAGTCCGCAAAATTCGTGTGTACGTAGGCTTGGATTGCACCTTTTCCCCCTCTGACATGAAACATTTGGAGTTAAACAAAATACTATAAGAAAGCTGACTTTAACGCATTTGTTAAAACATAGCCAGCAGGGGGCACTCATCGTCTATTTACTGGAGATTTTTTTTTTCAATTCTCCACAAATTCATGAATGATCTTCACAAAGATGACTGCACTCATGTGATGTTTTAATGATGTGGTGGTTTCCTGGTATTGACTATTTATATAAAAACAGGTCAGGTTTTCTAAATTATTTAATTATTTGACAGAAACAAACCCAACAAAACACGTTATACAAGATGACTAATACATTTATTAGTAAATACACTTATTAGTAAAACATTCCCTAGGTTTCTTTTACACATCATGTGTAAATCACCATGCATTAACTGAGGATATTCATGCAGATGCATAATTATATATAACTACATACATATATATATATATATATAATACAAGCTGACTATGCAGAGTGGTAGTAGAAATGAACAAAACAAAGGTGGTTAAATTCTTGTGAGCCTCTGCAGATACAGCTCAGTGTAAAACCCTTTCCAGTGAATCCCACATTTCAAAACACCAGGGGTGTGCAAATAAAGCATGTATACATTTGAACAGTCACATAGGCATAGCCAAACGGGCCGCATGGAGTGTAACAGTGATTCTGAACATTTGGCAGAAGGCATCTTTGATTTGGGTGCAGTTTGAATCCAACTGCTAAAAAAACAATGTGAATTACTAAGTTACAAAATGCATTAATAAAGTGATACATTTCACAATAAATACTTTGTGTTTACAATAGTCGTTCAACACAAACACTTTTTATATTTCGGAATACATTACAAAGATAAACATGAATGTATGTAAAATGATCAGGCGACATTGGTGGTCCATGAACCTTATGTCTGTGGAGTATTCAGTGCCATTATCAAGCTGTTCTTCAGTGCTGTTAGTTTTGAACTGATGCTGAATGAGTTGCACCCAGTTCTTCACATTTCTGTTTAAGTTAATATTTCTGGTGGAAAATAAAAACACATGTTAGAATGTATATAATGTAGGGATTTAATATGAATGAAAAATTCATATTTATTGTCCACTTTTGGATAAAATAAAAGTTTCGAACGCTACACCACAATCACTGCTGTATGGTTATCGTTTACAGGTCATACCTGCATTTGTTCATAAATCCAGTCGAGGAAGAGTGTCACATTTCCATAGACACCTGGCTTGTTTCTGACAGCACAACTCTCACCCCAGCTTGTGTCCCCAATGAGCCACCATAGCGACTTCTCCTGGGTGACCAGAGGTCCCCCACTGTCTCCCTGGGAGGAGAAGAAGATGTGATTTTCCACATTGCCATATATGAAAGTCATTGTCATCGCCGTATAGGAAAGTCTCTTCATGCACTTATGACGCTGACCTGGCAGGAGTCAACTCCGCCCTCCAGTTTGCCTGCACACAACATGGTGTTTGTGATTTGTCCATTGTACACTTGACGGCCGTTGCAGACGGTCCTGTCTATCAGGGACACAGTGGCTTCCTGTAGCTGCTCAGAAACAGGACCTTCAGCGGGACATTGAATTTACAGGTGAATTTTAGTCTCGTCTGAGTTACCAGAGCAAATAGCACAAGCTAAAATGGTTAATAGGAAAAAAGAAAAAAAAACTTTTCCAACAGTGATTACACTATAAGTTTTTGAACACTGATGGTGTTCATTTTCAAACGTAATAAGACCCTGTCTCTGTGGTACACAGAAAAGGAAAATAATATTGTACCGTGGATGCGAAGTGCTCCCCATCCAGTTATACGGCCCTGTCTTGGTGCAGCAAAGTTCAGACCAGCATTTGGCAAGCATACCGGTCCAATGTTAGCTATTAAAAGGAAGAAACACAGGTATCAGTCTATCATGATCCAGTTCTCTTTAAATGAGAAAACTGAACACACACAAAAAACATAGTGAGAGGGTGAAATTTATATCCAAGCCATCAAATAACTCCAAATTTGTACCAAATATTTTTTACTGTGTAAAGCAAATGAGGGCATCAACTCACTTGACATTCTGAGTGGCTTCAAAAGTTTCATCAGTGCAATATCGTTATCGTTGGTTTTGGTCTTGAATCCAGGGTGGGAGACGATGTGGCTGACTGCACTGCCTGAGACCAAGTTCATCTCACTCAGGCTGAGATACCCTGCATACACGGTCCACTGACTCGGCAATGCCAGCCTGCAGGATGACAAAACACCCCGTCTGACCAACAGCGGCTAGTGACGCGCACACACCCACAGCAGATGGACGCTTGGCCTGCGACGGAGACTTCACGGGGGCTTACGTCTGAACACAGTGTGCGGCGGTGACGATCCAGGACGGGGTGATGACTGACCCTCCACATAAGTGGCTCCCAGCTGATTGCAAGCTGACTTGCCATGGCCATCGCCCCCTGCTGGTCACTGCTTGCCCTCCAATTATGCGAGATCCAGCGCTAGAACTTCGCCCACAATCTAGAGCACAGCATTATGAGAAACAGAAACAGAGAGGAGAAATAAAACCTGCAAAAAGTATTCTGGATATTTTACAATAAGAGAGTAATAATAAAAAATAATTGAAATGATTTAAAATTAGTTACTCTTTTAGATACAAGCAGGTCGACTTCCGGAACCTTATGCTAATAGTTTCTTGATTTGTCAATGAGGAAGCAATTTCATCAGGTTTCAGTAAAGTGTTGTGGTGAAGGTCACCTTCAACTGTGTAAGGTAAGAAACTGGAGATTTAGCTATTATTTACCTATACATTTCAGTGTCACTGCTGCATTTGTTGGGCAATATGTACTGTTGGGGAAAAACAAATACTTTATTCTAAAAGTAAATATGATCAGCAAAGTTCTTTTAATTAAAACATGACACTCATGACGTAACTGAATATTAAATGCGGGGTAGCAGTTTTGTTAGTACAATTCAAATAATATGGAACATATACTAGTGAAATTACTGAATCAAATATAGATACTTAATACAAAACTATAAACATTAATAACAATAATAAAAAGTGAAAAGATGAAATCTACAACACACCTGTTTAAAAGATACATGTGTACTGGCTGGTCAGAACTGGAATAGTCAGACTTGAGTCTCACATAGCCGTCCACAGCACTGGAACCCAAACTTATCTCTCCAGAACTAACATAGTCGTTCCTGAAAGACCAGCCACAGGCCAGATCTTACACCAAAGAGCAGATCGAAACACTGAAATGAGCACTGAGCAGCTTCTATACAGCGCTCCCCCCCAGGAGCTGACAGAGCGGGGGCCTTATAGCTGCCTGAGTGGATTAGACAGTGGAAAACAGGTAACAGAGGAAACTAAGCTTACCTGGAATAACCAATCTGCTCACAAGTCTTCTTCCCAATATTGTTGTCCCATCTGTCGGAGCACACAGGCCTCCATGTTTGGTCTTTGCGTGAGAAACTCTGGAGCAGAAAGTCAGGTCCATACAAGCGAACTAATAAACAAACAAACAAAAAGAACCAGGTGATGATCAGCTCGGCATGTCTCTTCTTGCAATACCTATTACCCTAGTACTGTTTAACCACGTGCTAGTTAACGATGCACAGCACATGGAAACTGGTACGGAGTCTTACAGCAATTCGCCTCATCTTCGCCCCCGGGGCAGTCCTTGTGTCCGTCGCACCATTTGGAGGAGGTGAAACACGAGCGTCTCTCTCCGCACGTGAAGCCTAGCATGCAGTTCTCAAACACTGTTTTGACACATGGAGATCAACTGTGGCGATTAGACAGTAGACGGTGATCAAGTGTTCATTTCTCCAAAAGGGTAACCTCCTACTGACATTTGGGAGGTCAGCGATTACTTATTACTTACCGAAGTACCAGACCAGCGCGGCCGCTACTCCCAGAATGATTAACGTGACGAAAACTATCGCCATTATGCACAAACAACGGCTCTTCCTGGCCCCTATCAGAGAAGTCGGACCACAGACAAAGTGCAGTGAAACAACACGGTTAATGAGCTATGAATGACTACAAGGCTAGAGTGAGGGGCTAAACGTGAGTACCTTTGTGGCCTAACTTGGGGTGGGGATGTCCAGGTGAGACGGTGTGATGGGTGTTGATGGGCATAGACTGGGAGGCAGCGTACTGTGGTACGGTAGGGTACGCCCCCGATGACCCCCACGAAGGTGCCTGAGGCGGGGGTCGGTAGTCCTCATGCTGAAACCCGTAGTTTATATGGGAGAAGTTACTGTCCATCTGAAAGATAAGGCAGAGGTTTGCTAGGAGGAAATCTCAACCAGCAGGCCGACAGTCGTCGTTTTCAGAACAGGTTACAGATAAAATCGTAAAGAGAGCTGTAAGGACAGTTAAAGATTCCTTCTATTAGTAGTAGCATTAAGTGAACCAGAACATTTAAACATACAAAATTTGCATTGTACACGAAACAAGCAAAACACCTTTTCCGGAATATCAAATGAATCATTCACAAAGTGATCACATCGTTTACAGTGTAAGAATGACTCATGACATTTGAAACTAGCCTTGTTAAAGGAACATCTGGTTTCACTGCATGCCAGACAAAAGAGTACTGTAAAATAGAAGTACAGAGAGAAAACAGTACTATAAAAAAGTCCTTAAACAAGATGTATGGAGGATAGAAAACAAAAACATTTCTAATTAGTTTGTTTTCAATGATGTTATTTTAGAAAAAGATAAAACAAGTAAGACACTTCTTTTTAATGTGAAAGGCTACATTTAATATTAAATGATGTGCTCAATCCTTTAACAATATTCAATAGGTTGCAAAGTTATTCTTACCTCAGCTTTCTTGCATACAATGTGAATTTAACATTGAGGTTCAGTTTAACATAGATTTTTTTTTATTTGAAAAAAGTCCCCAATTTTAGTTAGTGTATTTGTGTGTGTGTGGTTAAAGAAAAGCTCAGTAGAGGTATTTCATTCAGTAGAGTTAATTTAGTGTTAGTTTATTTTAACTTTTTTTACTAACTTTTACTTTATTCTATATTGTTCAGAATAATTATCTACTATCTAATCTTCCTGGAGGAGACTGTGCCTCATTGAACCCAAACACAATCCACTCAATGATCAATAAAGGTCAGAATCATTATTAATAAACATTATTGAAAACTACTCTGCACACGCAATGACTAATGGTACACTTGTGATCTTATGAAAGTAAGAAAATCTTTAACTTTCAGTTGGAATGAACACGTACCTCAGAGTACTACTGCTCGCTGCTTGCCCTTCAGATTTGACCATGCCGTCCCTGCCTTCTTCTCTGTGTCCACTGTTCCTGGTAATGATCAGCCATGGCCACACCTCTCTACGCTGGCGAGTCTACTAGACCCACTTCGGCTATCAGATCAGAGTAAACAGAACTTCCTCCAGCACCGTTTCTTGAATCATGGAATTGGGAGAACATAATCCGCTCACGCGACCGGTGGCTGAGAGCTTTAAAGTCGACAACAAAAACCCATTCGCAGGATTTTTCTTGAGTCATGTAACCCTCACATTGTTGACTTAAGCTATAGCCTTAGCATTTCCATGTGGTTTGCATGAAACCTTCCTATTCAAGGAAGCCTGGGAGAATTCAGGAAATCGAACTGGGAGTGTCGGCCACTTTAATTACCTTTGTTATGCGCTGGGTGACAACAGGCATGCATAGATCTGGTGTCTGGAAGGGAACAGTTTCTAGTCTAGTTTTAGTAGAAGGTATCTGATTACATATCAAGGAAAGTAGCTTTAATAACTGTGTTCCATTACTGTGCCATTACGCTCACCTGGTTAAACAACATCAAAGCTCACAGATGCTCAGGCCAGCAGTGGACTCTGCTTTGGTGTCATCCTTTGGGTTGGATGTGTGTGTCCATAAAAGTCTTCCAACCAGAAGGGCTTTTGACTCTGGGTGACACACTTCCAAATAAATAATTATTACTTCACTCCTTGTGTCATTTCTTTGGTTTTTTTTTTTTACTTAAACCAGAGTAAACGACTTTTAGACAGCACTGTTTATGTTCATATTTGAGTAATGAAATGTGACTTTACTCACAGTTCACTTTAATGTGCTGAATGAAACTCCTTTGCTGGTAGTGACATCATCAGTTACTGTATCATATGACATGGCTGTGTACTGACCTTAGGACAAAGCAGCTGAAGTTTCAAAACTACACAGGCAGTGGACTGGGATTTGTTACTACCAGTCATTCAGACATGTATCAATTTAGGTTCAAAAAAGTAAAAACCCTGACATCACCCAGTTCATTTTAATAAATAACACCTGATGGCTTCAGTCTATTTAAAAAATCCAGTTGGTTGGAGCAAAGCTTGGGTAGGACTTTTACTTTTCAAACCCAGTTAACCACAATTACAATATACTGTATCATTTTACAATAACTTCAGTATTTCTGGGTTTCTTATTTGACGTACCTTAGATCACATGCATAAAGCAAAATTTTTATGGTCTTTCTGCCTTTTTAAGACAGTGTTAATGATTATCTTATGTGTGGTTTCATAAATGTTATGTCCTGGTACGAATATGCCTTAAGCTAGAAGGACACTTCTGCTACAGAGCACTTCAGTAGTGTGAGCATGATTTTAAATCAGACTCTCCCAAACAACCCAGGCTAGCAAGCAGGTGCTTTTTAGCTTTAAAGTGAATTTTAAAGGCCCAGAAACTTTCTGTGCCTCCACTCTCTGTTAATATTTGACATGACTATTACACAAACCGATGTGAAGTGTTTGATCAGCATGTATTGTGAATCGCGCCAGATTCAGTGTACAGACATGGAGGCCAGCCCTCCCCATGTTGCTGCAGGTGAAGGACCCCCATGCTGCAAAACCTGATTATGTGTGATCCTCACTGCGTGGCACTGTGGCAAAACCTCGCTCGCGCTTTGACTCTCTGAGGACTGAGCGCAACATGCTCTCTTGGGTGATTTAACAATGCTCCCAGTCCTGTGAAATGCTCAACATATGCTCCTGCTCCAAGGAGTGGCTGCTGACTGCATGAGTTCATGCTAGCCTCACTGTACCTGAGCTGAAGCATCCCTGCCCCCTTTCCATCGTTTTTTAATCCTTTTTCATCCATGTTCTTTGCTGCAAGAGAAATACTTCTTTGCTTTAAAGAGCCATTTTTAATCTATGAGGTTTTATGGTGCCTGACTCGTACTTCAGGTTTTGGTTGAGCAATAGCACAGTCCAGTGATGATTCAGTGTTGATACAACAGTTACTGTTTACACATTTAACAGGGCATTTTGGAGATTTTAATTTTTTTATTATTATGTATGATATAATAATATAATAACTCAAAACACTTCAGTACAGAAATCATTTTTGAAATATCTTTTATTGAGTATGACACATCAGTTTTAAATAATTCATTTTATCTGGGGTGTTCAAAAAGAAAAACCAACTTTATACAAAGATTTATCCCATAAAGAAACCTCATACCTTAAATAATGGTCTATATAAATACTTTTACTTAACGAAAGTTCAAAATACTCAATGGAAAAAAAAATTAACCGCATTAAATAGTTCTCAGAGAAAGAGGAGTGATATTTTGGAGTGATTGTACCTACAAGAAGGTACAGAAATGCAGGTAATACTGAGAAGGCCATCATCTACTTTCTGACTACCCTTTTTTTTACCTTTCTGAGATGCTGAATTTGAGATTGATTAGGCTACAACCGTATTTTCCTGTCCTCCAACCTTACTCAATTAATATGAGGGTGAATGGGAATAAATTATGCTTTCCTGTCAGTTGACCTTACAGAGAATGAGAGAGATTTTGTATCGGCTAAAATCTCTGGATGAGAATAGCTGAGGCCCCTCCTCCTCCATTGCAGATACTCGCCAGGCCGTACTGTCCAGACTTCAGATTGTGTATCATATGTCCGACAATCCTAGTACCAGACATGCTGGGAAGGGAGATTCAAACAGTTGAAAGATCAACAATGGAACAGTTGCTAAAAAAAAAAAAAAAATTAAGAACTACACTGTGCCGATTTTTGCTCATTACCCAATGGGGTGTCCGAGGGCCACGGCACCACCGTTGACGTTGACCTTGCTGGGGTCGATGCCCAGCATCTTAATATTGGCCAGAACCACCACGCTAAAGGCCTCGTTTATTTCCCACATGGCAACGTCCTCCTTCTTAATGCCAGCAGCCTCAAGCACCTGCAAAAAAGCGCAAGACGTCGTCTACAGCGACCTGGACCTGTCCGGGCGACCTCGAACGCCTTATGACGTCCACGTTAACTCACCTTCGGCACAGCGAAAGCCGGAGCGATGGGGAAATCGATGGGAGCCACGGCAGCATCTGCGAACGCTGCGAAGGAGCAGAGCACGACTAATTCACTTCTATACATAAACACACGGCACCTACAAGGAGGCGGCCGACGCAGAGATAAAGACCGCCGCACTGGGTGAGGAAAAGAGCAGACTATGGTATCTTCAGACGAACACCTCCCTCACCCACAATCCTTGCTAGGGGCGCAACGTTGAGCCTCTTCGCCGCGTCCGAGGTCATGAGTACAACAGCAGCAGCTCCGTCGTTCAGCGTGCTAGCGTTAGCTGCCGTCACAGTGCCTGCAAGCCAAGTTTTTTAAAAACGATATACATATAAACATGTTTTTACACAAACAAAGGCTTGCAGACTTTGGGATGGCAAGTTTGGGCTGACGTGTTTGAGAACGCCGAGTTCCCTGGAAGCAGAGCGCCTACCGTTCTCCTTCTGGAAGACAGCCTTCAGTTTGGGCACCTTGCTGAAATCGACCTTCCTCCACTCCTCGTCTTCCTGAACCACAACATCTGGCTTGCCTGAAAATACAAGAACATTAAACTGCTCGAAGGGTCACGGGAAAGCCACGTGCGGTTTCCGTAACGAATACGGCACACGTGGAGATATGGCATCAGCTCAGCATGCTTCATGACCTGGACACTGACTGGACGTCTGGACTGAGCAGTCAGACCGACCTTTTTGCGGGATGCTAACCGGAACCACTTCCTTGGACAGGACTCCCGACTCCCATGCTGCCTTGCTGCGGCTATAAGAGTTGATTGCATAGGCGTCTTGCTCCTCTCTGGAAATGCTGCTGTTTTTGGCTGTGTTTTCTGCACAGTTACCCTAACAATGAAACATTAGGGGTTACGGTGTAATAAGATGCAAATAAAGCCATTCTAAGTGAACCAACTATAACTACAAAAGTCCAACACCGTGAGACATCTGTTGTGATGTATAACGGTATAGTACCATGTGAAATTTGTTGTAGACATCTGTGAGACCATCCTTTACAATGAGATCTTCCATCTTCACGCCGCCATAGGGAGGTGCCTCTCTGGCCATCACATACGGCACCTGAGACATGCTCTCCATGCCACCAGCCACCATCACGTCCTACAAATTTAGGTTTGCAGAATTTACGTATTTATGGAAAAAAATCAACTCTGCATCCAAGTACCACATCTCAGTAAATTATTACATAACTTGTTAAACTTGCATTTCTTAAGCTCTTTTAGAGACCATTTTGTGAGTTGTCAAGTTCTCGTATATTTTTAAAGCCAAACCAGAATGGTTATGTTACCTGGTGCCCACACATCAGACTCTGAGCAGCCAACATGATGGACTTCATACCAGAGGCGCACACTTTGTTAATGGTTGTTGCTGGAGTGGAGAGGGGCAGACCTACAAACGAAACAGAACTGCTTAATACACCATCCTAGGATACAGGACTGCCTACTCAAACAATTTCACCATCACCATTTTCATGAGTTGTTTTTGCAGCTACCAGAAGTGCTGTTGAGACTTGCTGCAATCCTCTCATTCCAAAACAAAACTATATTATATACATTATACAATCATACACACATAAACAGACACACAATTCAAGCACCATGCGTGTTTGCATCGTGGTTAGAGCAGATAAATATTTTAGAAATTCAGGGACTGATTTGCAGATAAATCTCTGCTGTCAAAGATACTCCTCGTTTAAACATCCCAGGTCATTGCATTTAAATGCAAACCTCATCAAGAAAGAATGCGGGGTATTCTGCATTTTTTGTGTTATGCACAAGTGATGTGCTGAGCGGTGAGTCACAAGCTCACCAGCACCCAGGAGGGCTTGTCGGGTTGGGGCTTGTCCTTCCCCGGCCTGCAGGACGTTGCCCATGTACACCTCCTTTACCTCCTCAGGAGGGATGCCTGCAACAGACAAACAGAAACTATGCTCTGCCTCAGGGGTCCCAGAAAACCTTCCACATCATTACAATTCTAGAACTTTATAATATTTGGTTGTGTTCACTGCTTTTGATCTTGTATGTGCTGTATACAGCGTCACCCACATTTTGTAAAGTGGGAGACAAGTATTCACCTGCTCGATCGATGGCTCCTTTAATGGCAACAGAGCCTAGCTTGGTTGCAGGAACTGTGGAGAGGCTTCCTTTGAATGACCCCATAGGGGTCCGAGCGGCACTGACAACCACCACATCCTAGAAAGATACACACAAGAGGACATTCGTTCCCAATCGGCACATACACCACGTTTCTGTAAATTTCCATACCTAGTAGGTCGCTATAACGTGAGAACTAACAACTTACATTTAGAGATGGCCGGCTGACGTAAGTCCTCGACAGATATTTGTGTGTCTGAAAGGAATAGCCAGATGTTAGCTAGTTACAATGTTTGCTAAACCTTGGAGACATTGAATGAAATAGCTCGTGTGCGCCAAGGTCTTGACGCTAAATCAGACATCAGATAATAGTCTCTCATAAAACGGTAGCCACATATACATAAACGTGTTTAATCTATGCAGAAAAATAAATAGATCTGCAGCTAGCAGAACAGCTAAGCTAGCTAGCCACTAACCTATAGCTGCCTACTGGAAACGTTACAAGTACACAACCAAGCAAGCTAGGTCGCTAAATATTGTGTTTTGTTGACGTGGGGGGCTAAAACAAACTTTAGATATCGATCCTGCAACCTTAGTTTTACTTACGAGCTGTCTGCACAGCTGAGTGCGTGTGGTGAAAAGTGCAACAGATGACATAACCACAGTAAAAAACCAAGCGCAGAGAAGGACGAATTTCACCTTCACAATAAAAAACGCTTTCAAGCGAACAGCCAATCAAAACGAGAGGTGTGTCCGAATCACATTGCTACTCCCATGGAATTGTGGATAATGTAGTGTTATTTTTTTGGTTTGCATCGTTCATATATTTTGCATCAAATTCTGCGATTATTTAGTTTTCTTATTCTCATGTTCTTTTTTATTTTAACGTCAGGCTATAGACATAAATGCTTATAAGAATTTTATTTTATTTTGCTTACAAAAAGTATTTTCAGCGGAAAACGGTAGTTTATGACAGTATTAGATACACATAAATGCACACAAATGGGTGTGAGTGTAAACAAGTGACTTAACAAACACCAGATAATCTACAATTGTTCAGTTCAGCATTGTATCCAAATGAAGCTTTTAAATGATGAAACAATGTTCAGTAGCAATCCAGCCATCCATAATTCAGAAGCGTTCGTCTCACTGATTTGGATTTATAATCATACTCTGCTTGTCTGGCACCATCAGAGAAATACAAGAAACCTGAAGAATAAATAAAGAAGTGTCACAAAGAATGTCACAAATTACAGACCATTTCTGTAGGTAATTGTTAATTGGTAATGTTGTTCATTGGTGTTGCAATTGGTTAATTGGTGGTAGTCACAGAGACAAGCTAGAATGTTGCTAACTGGATCAAATGATACTGTGGGAATGTGAGGACAGTTAGGTGATGCCAGGTTTCATGCAAGGTCCTTTTCTCAGACCTCCAGTAAACTCCAGTGGAGCTAACATTAATGCTCACCGTAGTTCTCAAATGCAGCATCCACTTTGGAGCCAATGTTAGGAAACTCCTGATGAATAGGTTTAGGGTAACCATGGTCCATTTTTGCTGAACGTTCATTGAAGCTAAGTAAAACAAGTAAAAACAAGTAAGCAAAATACAAATGATACCAATAACACTCATTATACTTATGCCGTATTAATGCTTATAGTACTTCTAAATGGATTTTTTTATTATTATAATTATTGTTGTTGTTATTATTATTGTTGTTGTTGTTACTATTATCATTTACATGTACAACATTTAGCAGACATTTATCTAGACCAACTTACAAAAGTGCAAACTCACAATAATAATAATAATAATAATAATAATAATAATAACAATAATTATTATTATTATTACCTCCAGAAATTTCTTCCCACAAAGAACAGTGTGCGAGCTGTTGATTCCACATAAACTGCAGCATCGATCTTTGTGACTGAAGCAGGAAAGCCAAACTGGGAGACGGGTTTGGGATAGCCAGGCAAAGTGTTGGTTCCTCTGACGGCCCAATACTGCTGACCTGCAATGTTATGGAAGCACAAATTTTTAAATCTACTTTACATTATAAAAATTGCATCATGTTATAAAGTGGGCTTTTCCCTTGTTGGTGATCTTGAAAGTGATAAACACTGCTGCATGTTTTAGGTTGCATACCTTTGAAAAAGAAGGTCATGTCTCTTGCTTTTAACTCATAAGCAGCATCAACAGAATTAACTGAAGGCCAAGTGGACTTTATTTTATTCAGTTGAATTCCTTTTATGTAGCCACTTTTCTTCCAGTAATACCTAATAGCAAAGAAAGGTAAACAATAATCAAATATGAGAACAGAGATTAATCTTTTTATTACATCATTATTATTGTTATATTCTTATTGTTGTTGTTGTTATTACTATGTTAATGCTATTATTATTATTTAAAAAAACAGTTTTCTAATTAAGCCTTACTCATTTTTGAAGAAATAAAGCTCTCCCTTTATACTAGTTGCAGCATCAAACACTAAATCTCGGTTGCATCGCTCTGGTGGGTTTGGGCTGGGTCCGGGTTTAGGCTGGGGACCCGGGGATGTACGAAGACCTAGGAGAGTCAACCAAAAGGAAGTTCATTTTGTTGTCCAGATACTCCCTTACACTGACCGATTTAAACATGCAGTACACTTTTACATACCGTAGAGGGCCTGGACTCCTCTTTTGTCATCCTGTGGTAGTTGGTATCCATTTGTGTTCACATACTGATAAGTGGGATACATGAGGGCGGTAGGATCTTGGGAGTGATCGAGTCCCAATGCATGGCCAAACTCATGAGCAGCCACCAAAAGCAAGTTCACACCTAAAAATCAGAACACACATACTGAGCACAGATCACAACTCTGCCTGGACAAATGCCCAGCCACTGGGTCAGCCTGAGTCTACCTGCAGAGGTCAGGGTCCAGTGCTCATCTTCATCAAAATGAGTATCACCTCCTGCATCCGGGCCTGGCGACATGGCATGGGCCAGAACGCCACTGGGCCCATCAAATGGGTAAAAATCTCCGTGACCTGCAAAATAGAAGGCATGGAATGCTACTGGGGTTTAATGTAGAAACAATTTCCAATCAGTGGTCTGTGGTTTTCAACCTACTTCTGGCCTTGAATAGAATCATGATGTCAGCCGTGCCGCTGTGGATCTGCTTGAAGTCAAGTGGGATGATGTCACTGTAGAGTCTGAAAGCCTGGGAGATAGTGGCATCTACTTCTTTCTGGGTTAGGTCTGTGGTGTACTCAGTGATTCTGAAAATAAAACAATAGTAGAAATAGTTGAAAAATTAATCATAAAACATTTGTAAGCCTATCTGTCCACTGACACCTAGAAAAAGTCCAGATAGTTACAAAATTGAATCAATATCTTTACATTAATTTTTGTTCAAAGTCGCTCGTACCTGTAAGTGACTGTTTTCTTGTCCCACTTTGGCTTGCCCGCAAAATGGCCATACCTGGCCACATCAGAGACTCCACAGCGGCGCTTCTTCATCACCTCCATAGTGTCTGTGTTCATCTTTCCTGTCACATTCAGCCCAAAAAACTTCTGCATTTGCTTCAAAAAATCCTCAAAATTCTGTGCGGTGATTATATTCCTGGAAGAAGGGGAAGTGCTGGGATTGTAGAACTGGGTCAAATATGCCTGAAAAGAAGAAAAAAACAAGTTGAAAAAGCATCAAAACAACAGCTTAGCAGACTAGTTTGGTATGATCTTCTCAGAATGATAGCACTGCTGTAAAATGACAGATACCAAAATGGTAAATCAAACTTTTTGTCTACAAAATTGCCTACCTCTGCTCGTTCTTGGTCCTCTGTGGACAGAAGGGTAAGGCTTGTTGGTGCGGCATTACAGAGCCCCAAACATGCCACAAGTGCCAGAATCAGAAGTACTGCGTCTTCCATCACCGAGATCTCGTCTACTACAGAAAAGACCAGCACATTTATATGTGCTGTGTCTCCACTCTTGCCTAAGGCCCCCAGGCTTTGATTGTGGGTTGTGGGAAAGGGTCTCATCTGTGCGTTGATGTTGGAGAGATAGGCCATCCCAGATCTTGCCTGAACAAGCTCTTTACTGGAATGAATCAAAGGTGCCATTATGTTTGTTGTAAATCTGAAGATATCTGAGTCATTTCTTGAGTGGAACATTCCAGAGATTAGATATGTGTTTGGTGTGCAGTGTTTGGTGTGTATATTTGTAAAAGTATCCTCTAAGTAGGTAAATGTAGCATTATAAATCAAATAAATCAAAACAACTGGGGCACCACCATGATTAGAAGGAATAATTGTTATTTCATTAATGATTATGCTAATTCAGTCACAAGTTCGACAATGTGACTATTTGTCATCTAATGTAAATCTGAATACCACTCTTGAATCACAAGCAATGGAGCTAACAATAAAAAATAAAAGAACAATGTGTAAAGAAAATTGAGGAATATGTTAATAATGACCAGAGGTATAGAATTCACTAAAATATATATGGCAAAACATAGATAGTAAAACAAACATAACTAAATACAATTACCCAGACAAGAACCCTGTTTATATGACTAAAACAAATAAATAGGATGATTTAAAATAAATAAAACAATTATTAGTTGAGCACCTGTGAGGAGAACTTAGTAACTGAACAGACTACGTAGCACAGAAGAAGTAAGTTATGCTAACCAATTATAATGCATAGACATACTGGTACCAGTTGATAATGTATGAGACATGAAAGCTTTATGCTCCAAATGGTTCAACTGGGTCAAACTGCCTAGACGTATAATGGAGAGGCGGAAAATTCCTTTAAGGCATTCAAAGAAGGTTCCCCGCAAACAAATGAAAGCAAAATAATTATACACAAACTGACTGAAACCTAGAAAAGTGAGCATGAGATTAGCACATGTTTAGGATGTTTAGGATGTTTCATTAACTAAGGGTTTTGTCAATGTGCAGGCCTTACTTTTAGTTGAACGCAAAGGGAAAACCTTATCGTTGTCAAAATGTACATCTCCACCGAAGCCAGGATCAGTGCCAAAACACCTGTTGGTCCATCAAAGGGGAATGAATCACAATGATCTATTCAAGAACTGGCTTTAAACATCTTAGAATTTTATAATCTCAATTTCATAGTCCTCATATCTTCCCCTGAACTATATGACATTATTGCAATCTGTAGTGTACATACAGTTTACACATTTACATTGTCAGTTTTCCTGCACAAATAATAATAAAAAAAATCATATTGTGCTTAAACATGTAATTGTAAAAGCTGATGGCTGTACATCTCATATCAACCCCATTAACATTCAAACAAAGTGTTTTAATTAAACAAGTGTTTGATGCATTGTCTTGACCACTGTCATTAAATTGTACTGAACAAATCACTGAATGTGCACTTTTTCATTGATGTACTGATGATGACAATATATATGATATATATATACATATATTTTGCTTGTATTGTGAGGTTTAGAACTCTCAGATATACAGTAGAGTAAGCAGGGTTGGGCTGTTCCTGCTGCTTCCTTACTCCATGACGAATTTGGTGGTGGAATTCTGCCTTGTTGAATTTCGCAGATCAGTATCTATAGCTATATGGTCTTAAACGATGTATTAAAAACGTGTCAGATTCTAAGTGTAACCCGCATTTCGTGTGGTTAACAGTTATCTCAAGGCAAACAAGGTAGCCTGAGGATCAAGACGCGCTACTAGTTACAACCAATGGGAATGAAAGGTTTAGCATTACTCCACCCGGTGACTTCTAAAGAGGTGTTGTTAGTACAGTTCAGCATTCTTATTGGAACAAACTGCAGTACCGCGAATTGCAACGAATCATAGTCGAGTTGTCCCGCCTCCGCTGCTAGAACCGTACAACTGAACTTTAT
>JAOXYF010000015.1:11953107-12001306 GCA_028565775.1 Sternarchorhynchus goeldii
CCCAGGCTGCTGAGGCTCTTGGGATACCCCTGCACAATGTCATAACCATAGAGAGCCCAGACCTTCTGATCTGAGGATCATGAAAACAAATTTGCATGTTTATCTCACAGAACATTATGATTGGGCACATTATTATTCAAAATATATATTTTACATTTTTTCTTACCTTTGAAGAGGAACAGCTTGTCTTGTTCTGTGTCCTCATATGCAGCATCAATATTAACTGGAGCATCAGGCCAGAAACTCTGGATCAGGTGTTGTTCAGCCTCATTGTTTGTTGAAACACGCCAGAAGAGACTGAACAGCAGAATTCAGTGTCAGATCATCAAGCGCTATGAATTACAATGCATATCAGGTTATGGTAACAAAGTCTCTTCATGCATTTCTACCTGTTCTTGAAGAAAACCTTCTCTCCTCGCAGCGTTGCAACAGCATCCAGGACTAGATTGGAGTCACAGGCATTAGGGGTGACTGGAGGTGTGGGGTCAGGTTTGTCAGGGATCACTTGAGTGTTTGGACCTGTGGGTAAATTGTCAGAATGAGAAGAAATTGTTAATAGACTGAACAAAATCACTGCAGAATTTTTCATTGTTGATTTGAATACCACTTCAAATTGTGTTTACCATAGAGAGACTGAATTCCATTCACATCATCTTTGGGAAGAACAAAAGAATTTGGGTCCCTGTAGCTGTACATAGGGAACATGAGAGCACCCGGGTCACTGGAGTGGGACAGACCCAGTGAGTGGCCAAATTCATGAGCAGCTACCAGGAACAGGATGTAGCCTGAAAAATAGTAAAAGAAAAAAGAAGAGTCTGTCAGTTTATTTGTTTTTTATAGTTCATTTGTTTCTATGGTGATTTGCAAGGCTCACCATTAGTTGAACGGAAGGTGAAATTTTCATCATCATCAAAGTGTGCGTCTCCTCCAATACCATCAGAGGGAGCAAAAGCATGAGCCAGAGTGCCGTCTGGCCCATCAAAGGGGTAGAAATCACCATGGGCTGTAGAAAAGAAATGGGCTTTAATACTGGAGAATTTCACAGCCAGGAATATTTTCATGGACAGTTTGTGATGTTCACAATTGTGATGTCAGAGTAAATACACATAGTTAATACTCCTTAATACTTCTTGTGTTGAATACATTTTAGATTGATTATATCCTACAGAAATATATACATATATATAGTGGCTACTTTAGATGTGGACTCACATCCTTGACCAAAGGAGATCATGATGTCGGCTGTGCCACTGTAGATGCGGGTGAACCTCAGAGGAGTGACACGAGCCCAGACTTGTAGTGCTCTCTGGATGGAATCGTCCACTTCAGCCACAGTCATGTCAGGAGTGTAGTTCTCAATCCTGCGAGAATAGCAGAGTCCGTGTTAAAGCTTTTTAAAGACTCTTACTGACTCTTACTTTAGATCATGTGGTTATTAGACCTGACTTTCTTCCAGCTGTGTAAGAAAAGCTAGTTATAAAGATAGACATGTTCAACAGTTAATGGCATTTGTACCTGTATGTCAGCTCGTTGGTCTTCCATTTGAGACCCTCACCAAAAGTAGAGTACTGAGTAACATCTGGAACTCCACAACGAGGCTTCTTCATCACCTCTAGAGTCTCAGAGTCCATAGTTCCCGTCACTGAAAGTCCAAAAAACTTCTGCATCTCGGCTATTTTGAGACTCTTCTGATCAAACCTCCCTTTGAAAGCAGTCCCAGTTTGCTCGGTCAGGTTGTAGAATTTCTTCAGGTAACTCTATACACAACAATGAAGTAAATGTTAGCAAGAACAATTTCTAACATCCTGAATGTTAACCACACTTATTATGTCTTATTCCCAATGATCAAGTAATATTTCTCTGTCAGTGTTACATTACCTTTACAAAAGCATCATTTTCTTCAGCTTGTGGTATTGGTCCTGAATGAACAGTTATCATCAGGCCAATGAGGATGCAGAACTTGTAGAAAGTCTTCATGTTGCCTCTTCCTCAGTGATCCACTTCTGCTTGGACTGCACTCAGATGGGGGTTTAAATACACTTCACACAGACATGTTGCGCAACAGACTTACTCATGATGTTAGTCTTTCAGTCAGGAAAAATCTGGATTTCACTGATTCCTTTGCACTTAAACAGGGTAATGAAGTTTCATTGTCTTTTTTAAATTCTGTTTCCATTCTGTACATTTAGAGTTTTTAATTTATTGGGTTTTTTTTATCTTTTATATGTTACCTAATATTTTCCTTCTAAAATAATTGGATTAAAAAGTTGAGTTAAATAATAGGGCTAATAAAAATAAACTTCTTTGGTGACATTTATCTCTGATAGATTCCAGGTTGTAATTAAAGATGGATATTTTTAGGTACTGTTGTTAAAGATGTAGGGTAATGAAATTTTCAGTGTAGTACACAAGATTTCCAAGTCTGGGACACATGTCACTGAATTTTTTTTAATATATAAATTTTTTTTTTTTTAAATATAAATGTAAGTAAAAAAAAAATTAGGCATAGATAATATTCAGAAATTTCAGAAACAAAACATTGTAAAAAAACACAAAATGCCAAAATTGTAAGGCTTCTCATCTGTTTACTCAATTTTTTAAATGGTCATTAATCTAGAATGTTTTGTAAAACATCCAAATTAAATTATTTATAATCTTTTTACAATAAAATGAAAAATAAATTGGTATCGCAATATATATTTTATTTATATATGTTTTGAACTTAATTAAAACAGGCCTAAATAACTTTTCAGGATCAGTCTTTAACAAGTAATGTATTATGGATTTTAGGTAGATTTAACATATTGAAAACATAACTGAACAAAAATAATTAAATAAAAAGACAAATAAAACTTTTACACAAAATTACTGACCAAAGTGACATATTTGGTTCATGTCTTGGATTTGTACAGAATGAATTTTCTTCTGTTGTAAATACGTGAAAAGCCCTATTGCCCTGCCTATGCGTGTTAAAACATCATCTTTAAGGAAATTACTCACCGACTAAGGTGTTATTTTCTGGAACGCTATACTGAATCACAGCTGTACTTTAGTGGCATCCAGACACAGTAAAGGTAAAGCTTTCATCATCAGGGTAATGTTACTGTTACTGAGTTTTACCCAGCAAGCATCATTCTTGAAGTTAACACGTTTTAGATTCGTCACATTACGCGTGAACTGATTCAGGCTTTAGGTGAAAAGCAAAACATTGCATCATCTATTACTTGGCATTTGCGTTCAGAGACTTTTACTTTAACGATAGTGTATTGCTGTTATGATGCTGTACATAGAAGGCATTGACAATGAAGTTTCAGGCAGAAATTGCTTGCTTTGTTACGTCACAGCAGGACATCCAATTATGTATTTCGAATGACCTGTTCTCACCTCAGGGAAGATTTCTGCATTTAAGAATTCAGGGGTTGACTGACTGCGATTTGACTGACTGAAAGTGCATTGTGATTGGTTGATGGATGATTGAAAAGACCAAAAGGCATCACCAAGTATTCATAATGCCTATTATTTGTTATTTTCCCACTGTCAGTGAGATCGATGTGGTAATCATAAGGACTGTATGAAGGCAGTTTTGTGGCCTTAACCTTACTAAAAAGTTCCCTTGATCCTCATATGCAGAGGGTATATGCATTTTCGTGTCAGTATTAGGGCTTTCTACAGTTCTGGGCTGGAGAACCAACTTGGGCTTTATCAAACAATGTTCATGACAAGATCAGTCCTCGTGTTGCCAATGAAATTAGTGGATCATGTTTATGAAGCCATGGTAGAACTAAAATATTGGAGTACTTGGCGGAGTCTATAACACGTACAGACCTTCCTGACTTTGACGAAGCCTCTCCTCTGGAGTTAACCATGACAAATCACATTGCATAGGTTCATTGGGTGGATTCGAGCTGGATAAGGTCTGGTTTTTAAATGCGGTTTTCCCACTGGTGCGATGATGCAGAGCTGAACCATGAGTAGACATGCGTGCGCAGCTTGTGTGCATGCAAGATATGATCCAGTCGAGTAGATAGATCACAGAGATCCTCCATAGTCAAGTCATCATCTTTGCAGACCAGTTTGAAGAGAATATCAACATTCAGTCCGTCACGAAAAAAGTGAAAGTCAAAGCCGGTGTTACACCGAGTTTTGTGATCTTCGAGGGCACTATTTTACAGTTACTGAAAAGATTTGGTTGGTTTTTTTTACTATGGGATGAAACATTCACATAATCTGATGGCAGCTGTGATAACTGACATCTCTAGTACCAGGACCTATGTGCATGACCTAGTCATCACATCATTCTCACAATAACGTGCATAGAATCAGGGCAGTGGCAGAGATAAAAACACTCAGGTAATCTAAAGCTAGAAGTATACAAAAAACATAGTCCAAAGAGCATAAACAGGAAGTGCAGGCACTCGACTAGTAATCGGAGTGTTTTTGGTTCAAACCCCACCGTTGCCAAGTTGTCACTGTTGGACCCTTGGCAAGGGCTTCAGCTCTCAATTACTCAAGTTGTATCCAGTCAGAATTGTAAGTTGCTTTGGATAAAAGCAACAGCCAAATGCCATAAATGTAAATGGACAACATATATGGTAATGAGGAGAAAAGGGAATCTGGTGTGGAGAAGGATTTTTGCTATGAGAGCAGCAAGAATTCATGAGGACATCTAGAGACAGGAACTGGGAGTGCCACTGACGGACAATGGAGGAAGTGTGTCGCGCACCAGCATCCGTATATGCATGAGTTTTATCACTGAGGGGAAGTGTAAAACGTTTCTTTACAAACATCCCCCTGAAAAATGAATCCAATCTCAATATGGCTTTAGATTTACTAAAAACTTCTGAGAGATCTTGATCCTCAAGGGAAATGTTCATGACATCAACATTCAGAAGACTCTGTATGCTAATGGCAATCAAGTGACGGGCAGGGACTGCGGCAGTAAAGACTCCACTATGTAGCCATACGTTAAGTGGTTTGAGCCATGCTTAGAAAGCCAGGTTTAGACGTTAATGTCCAGTCAGGTGACACAAGAACAAAACAGCAAGTGGTCTCAGCATGCATAAATATCAGGGGATGTGGACTGGGAGATTAGGCCTGGGTCAACGAGATTTCCATCAAGGCCTTTGACTGAAAAGTGTTTATCATAGGAACTCCTAGATCCAAGGCGAGCTGTTTGTTAGTGAAATTCCCTGCAGCTCTAGCATCAATCAGGGCTGAAATAGAGAGATGAACAGAGCATCATGTTAGACAGACAGGCACCATGATGTTTTCTGCCCTCAGTCTGAGGAAGAGAAGCTGCACTCGCATGGAGAACTCGAGAGGAACGAGGAAGAGATGAGAGGTGGTTGAGTTTGGCTCAGAACATGTCCAGGTGCTTCGGATCGAAAGCCACAGCAATGAATGTGTGTGCGCAGTAGTACTAGGAGACCCGTGCAGTTGTACTAGGAGACCCGTGCAGTTGTACTAGGAGACCCATGCAGTTGTACTGTGTTCTCAGCAGCAACATTGGTGCTGTTTTGTACTATAACAGGGGTAGAAGCTGGGTTAAAAATGTCAGCAAAGAGACAATGGTGCAGAAGATTAATTTGCCTAACATTTTGTTCAACCGACAAAGATGTTTGCTGTGTGAACTCAGTAGTTTCCCTTTTCAAGATTCAAGATTTATTTGTTTCATGTGCATCTGTAGCATTTACAAAGTGCAGTGAAATGTAAAGTGACTGCTTTACACACACACACATATACATATATATATATATATATTTTTTTTTTACTTGTTCATATATATATATATATATATATATATACACAATGTAATATAATAATAAAGTCCTTTGTCTTTGAGCATCATTCTCTACTTACTATATTGTTAATAAACTTCAGAGCATCTTTCTGACACCTGTGTGTTGCAAATTTGTTTTCCAGGATCCCGTAACGAGGCACACTGAGAACCAAACTCATTTCCGGTCGAACCCTGAGGGTACTGTGTCAGTCGGACTGATCAGAGGCTAATCCTAGCAGCGGTCCTTTTTTTGTGAGTGTTTTTAGGGTTACTTGTTATTTCTGCACCCATTTATCCAAATCTGCCTTTCCCCCCCTTCATCATAGTCATGGCAATTCAACGTTTAATCAGTGAATATAAGGGAAACATCAGAGAATTTGACATTAGAGTGGGAAATTACACAAAGATTTAGATTCAAATGTGTCTCTTTGATGTTTCTTCAGTGTTTATTTGCTTTGCTTTATTTGGTGGCTGTAGCTTCTATTAATAATGTAAAATATGTGAACATGTGTCCAGTAGAGCAATCTTACATCAGGGTTAAACTGTTCACAAGATATTTATTTAAAAAAAAACAACTAAAACATACTGAGCACTGGTTTAAAATACTTTATAAATATCAATAAAATATTACATATCACATAAATTGATGATATACACTGTACTGAATAATCTATTGCATAGTTTAAATTAAATGGTCCTGATTTGGCAGTTCCTGCATGATGTTTAGATATGAATGACTAACACGGCAAAAAATAGCTGTTGTCCAACACCCGCATCAGCCTTTGGCCATCAGAGGTGAATTCAAACATGTGTGGTCCACTGTAGAGGTATGTGAAACCTGAAAACAGAAGAAGAAGTCAGAACGATCAAATGATTGGGTCATTTTGGTCCAGTGTCACATTTCTGATTGTATAAGATTGTATTAATTAAATACTGACCACGGTATTGTAAAGCTGCAGTAATTTGTCCCGTCATTCCTGGGAACCCCTCTTCTACTCGTTTAGGATAGCCCCTGTCCATTTTCTGATTTCCCTGGTCATAGCTATCAAAATGTTTTTGTTAATAACATGATTTGAAAAGAAGGACCACGTGAATGTTTGTTTTATCCACTTTCGTGTTTGTTTCATCTTTGCTGTCATAACCTACCTGTAGTATTTTTTGCCAGAGAAGAACAATGTCTTTCCAGTATCAGGATTATGCATGGCAGCTGTGATCTTCATTTTGGGGGGCAGGTGTACACTACTGAGGTCCTTGGGATAGCCCTTTGCAATGTTATAACCATCGATAGCCCATACCTTCTGACCTGAGGAACGCGGTGACAAATGAGCATGAATTCTTTAGAGCCACCAGCAAACAGTTACTGTTCACAATACATATCAGTCAATAACAAATGTGGTTGCTTTTTGGTTTGTTGGCTGTTTTACCTTTAAAGAGGTATACCAAATCATTTGATGGATCCTCATAAGCTGCACTTATGTTATCTGGAGCCTCAGGCCAGAAGCTCTTGATCAGATGTTGCTCAGTCTCGTGACCAAATGGGTTACGGCGCCAGAACATGCTGAACAACACAATTCGGTATCAGATGATCAAACCTCCAGAACATCTGAGATTAGGTACCATAAAATGATTAATTTAAGGTTTCTCTGGTGAGATTTACTTTTCCTTGAAGAACATCATCTCTCCTCGCAGTAATGTAACCGCGTCCAGGACCAGCTTGGGGTCGCAGGCATCAGGAGTGACCGGCGGTTTAACAGGGTCAACAATTTCAAGATTTTCTCCTGTTTGATGAATCACATATTGAACAAAATGTGTATTTACAGAGTTTTTAATTCACAGTGCAGGTAATATAATGGTTGGCTGTCGATAATATAATGCTTGAAGCTTACCATAGAGAGCCTGAATTCTACTGACATCATCATAGGGTAGAACAAAGTTTTTAATATCCCTGAAGCTGTATATTGGATGCATCAGAGCACCAGAATCTCTGGAGTGCTCAAGGCCCAAAGCATGTCCAAATTCATGGGCAGCAACAAGGAACAAGTTGTATCCTGCATCACATCAATATAATATGACTTTGCAATGCTGTTTATTATGTGTGTTATTACATAGCACGAGTTTCAAGCTCAATCAAACGTTGCCATTCTCACCATGAGGGGAATTGAAAGAGAAGGACTCTTCATCATCAAAATGGGTATCTCCACCAATGTCAGGACTGGGGAAAAAGGCATGAGCTAAAAAGCCACCAGGTCCATCAAATGGGGAACCATCACCATGATCTGGTTAAAAAAAAAATCTTTAAGCATTTAAAGAAGCCCATAAAATCTGTTGTATCTTTGATATATATTTTGTAGTCAGGCATTCTGTAATCTATCTTATGAACAAACATGTGACATGTTGTGCAGAAATGGAAGAGAAATCCTTTCAGCAAGCAGTATCATTTGCTACGGTTAACAGAGACTAACAGTAAAGTGAGGATGACTAGATGAAGCAGGACACTCACCCCCAACTCTGAAGGAGATCATGATGTCGGCTGTGCCGCTGTAGATACGGGTGAACCTCAGAGGAGTGACACGAGCCCAGACTTGTAGTGCTCTCTGGATGGAATCGTCCACTTCAGCCACAGTCATGTCAGGAGTGTAGTTCTCAATCCTGCGTTGTTGGTAGGGGAAGTCACAGGTGCAAAGCTCAGCATGTCTGACTCAATAAACAGTTAGAAAGGGTCAGAGAGTAAAACCTGTTCATTTACCTGTAGGTCAGATTGTTCATAGGCCATTTGTACTGCCCAGGAGACACCATGTAGGGCAACACATCTGGAACCGCACAGCGGGGCTTCTTCATCACTTCCAGCGTCTTGCTGTCCAGCAATCCTGTCACTTTTAGATTGAAAAACTCCTGCATCTCACTCAGCTTCTGACTCATCTCACTGACCCTGCGCCCATAGGACTGTGTGTTCTCTTCTTTCATGTTGTACAGAGTCTTTAGGTATGTCTGGAGAAATGGGCATCATGCACAGTTAGAAACGAAACCTTAACTGAATATAGGCTGGTACTGTTTTAAGATGCACAGTTTAATGCTGTCCTTACCTTTGCCAAAGTCTCTTCATCTCCGTCAATAGGTGGCAGTATTGGACCTGAGTGACCCTTGATCACCAGGCCAATTAGAATGCAAAGCTGGTAGTAAACCTTCATATTTGTTCTTTTACGAGACACTGTTGCTGTTCAGGCTTTTCTGCCTGCTTTTATACAGCAAAGGATAAATGATTGAGCAACATATTGAGTCATAAAAGATGAGGAAGGAAATTTTGGATGACGGCTTACCATGAATTTCTCTAAAAAAAACATAGTACATAGTGAGTCTTTAGCGGGATAGAATAATGAGAAGATAAGAATAATGAAAAGACATCCTGAACAAACTTTGTTAGTGAACTTTGTTAGCATGACCCCACTCAAGCTTCAACCGTGGTCACTGTAACCCTAGGGGGCTAGAGGTTGAGTATAGGGTATGTGGAGTAGGGAGCTCAGACAGGTAACGCAGCAGTAATTGAAATTCACTGAAAGTTATAAGTAGCAGCTTAAACAGAATGTACTGTGTAACTGATACCCAGGGAAGACTGAAGGATTCAAATACTTCTTACCTAAAAATTTCACATTTAATTTACCTGATTTAATACTAGGCAACATTTACTTCCTTTTTTTTGTTCCCTGACTAAGCTAGGAACTTACAGTATGTTTTACGCTGAATTTGAATGCTTAAATTTTATGATTATTAAGTATATATTAGTTACTCATAAATAAGGTTGTTATAACACTTCAGAGAACTTCTTAAAGTATATTTGGATTTATTGTGCAAAATTCCATAAGAAACAAACTCTTAGTTAACCAGTGCAATCTTCCCAATATACTATAGCCTAATGTGGTTGGAAAGTAATTTTTAAAAAGGTAATTGTTAAAGGTATTTGTTTATGCTAATATATAGATTGTATATGAATATTTAGAATTGAGAAAATATATAAATGAAAATCACATAATATTTTATGTAACAAATGATTCTATATACAATTATTATGTGTAATTTGTATACATTAATTTGTAAATTTACTTTCATGTCAAGCCATATAATAATAAATCCATGTTACAAAATCCATCACAAAACTTTCTGGGTGGAGGACTCCAGTGATCTACAGCTAAAGGTGACCATGGCAACGAAAGAAGTATGGCGTCATCTTTTATAGAAACAGTACTCAGAGAACTCATCCTACTCAGCTCAACACCAGATAGCAAGCTATGGGATATTTACATTGCGCAGTCCCTCTAAAGCCAAAGGGTACTTTAAAAAGATTGGTCATGTACTCTAGTTGCTTTTTTATTTTTTGCATCACTGCCCATTCAGATTTAACATACTGGTTATGTAAATGATAACTTTAGAAATCTTTTTTTTTTTTGTTATACAAACTTAGTATTAGTAACGTGGTCTAAGGGCTTTAGATATCATGTACTGAGGAATTTTTATTGCATTATTTAATTTTAGTATTTTTGAACAATGGTTATCTGTTTTATGGATACATACATCATATATGTTTCTGTATCATTGAATCATTTATGAATTATTTACCAAATTGGGTGATGAGGAGGTGGAGACAGGACATTTTGTGGTTTTTGATGAGGTAGACTTTCTTAAGCAATGCAATTGATCTCATATTCCTGGTACCTCAATAAACTTCTCTTGCTCATCAACAGCAGCAGTTAAGCCATGAATAGTAAATGCTTGTTCAAGGGAAGGAAATGATTAACAACACTTAATAATCTGAAGTTAAACTCAGATGTTGATACTGAGGAAACCGTCATCTTATATTTCTTCAACATTGAGATTGTGCAGTGTTTTCAGTGCTGAAGATGTGAACACCAGAAAGAGTGTGGACACCAGAAAGAGTGTGGACACATCCTGTCTTCTCTCACCACTGCACTACACAACGGCGGTGTGGCAATCCGTTTCAGAATCTTCAACTACAAACATTTTCAATGACACAAGGTATATCAGCACAAAGGCAGCTAGACTGTAACATCAGGGCCACTGTTCAGCTTGATTCCCTGTTAAGATGTAGCAGTTAATGAGATTTCAAAATTGGTATTTGTTGATCATGGTTGTTTGTTCTCCACACCGGAGCCATGCATTGGCAGGTATTTTATTTCTGATGCGTTGGAGTTTGGGGTCAAATTCCAGCTGCAGATTACCAGTAAAGAAATAGACAAGACCTAGACAACAAAATTAAATGCATTATATAAATTTCCAGTTGTAGTTCATGTTGATTTATTCATGAAGAACAACTAAGTTGGCAGTACTTAGGCAAATAAAATGATAGTGTTCTGAAGCATTTAGTAGTTTAGTAGTTTATTTAGTAGTTTATTTAGCTTCAGTGTGAAGTGCTTACCGTCATATGCTACTGCACTATCCAATGGCAATGGGACCGCAGGCCACTCATGAGTTATCATTTTCGGATAACCATCAATCATTCGCTTCTGCTCTTCATCATACCTAAAAACAGGATAAAAACAGTTGCTCCAGACACTTTGTTGGTTGCTTAGTTAAGTGTATATATTTTTTCAAACCTTGCTGAAGGTGGTTTTTAGCCATGTTGGGTCTATCATACTGAAAGTTTAGATATTTGAGGTTAGAGGTGTTATCAAAAATAACATGCCTCCAGCATTCTTCCCCAGTGAAAAACACAGTAAGCTGGTTTTCCCGAAAATGAAGCGCTGCGTCAACAGACTTAATCTTGGGTGGAAAGCCGAAATCAGAGATGTTCCTTGGGTAGCCATCCTTCATATCTAAACCCCTCACCTCCCAGTAATGAGAACCTATATCAGAAATATTGACATTGCAGATGTGCTGGCAGAAATGTTCTAGAACAGAAAGGTTCTAGAACATGTTTCATGGAAACCTCACCTTTAAAAAAGACAAGAGTGTCATTGCTCTCATAGGCAGCATCCATGTATGTGGGTATATCAGACCACAAGCTTATTATTAGTGTGGTCCTTATTTCCTCAAAGGTGGGATGGGTTCTCCACATAAACCTGTGATGGACATGATTTCAGTCTGCATTTATCTTTTTTATCTTTTTTATTATTATATCATTTGTCTTTTCTGTTATTTAAAAACGCATAACTACAGTATGTAGGCCAGATTACCTGTCTTTAAAAAAGATGAGCTCTTCTTGAAATCCTGTTACAGCATCAAACGAGAGCCCAGAGTCACATTTATCTGGAGTTTTCGGAGGGGGTTTATTGGGTTTGACTGGGCTCTTGCCTATTTAAAAAGTGTCTGATTTGTGGTAACAGTAAACTAAAGTAACGTATTTTAATGAATAACGTTTTGCTTAGACTGCTGTTTACGTACCATATAGTTTTTGGATGTCTTTTACATCTTGGAAGGATAACTGCAGGTCAGCATTTGGGTCAAACAGATAGGCTGGGAACATAACTGCTCCAGGGTCAGATGAATGAGCTAGACCAAGGGCGTGGCCGAACTCATGAACAGCAACAGCAAAAAGATTATAGCCTTGGGCAGAAGTACAAGTGTTGTCACAATATGTCATCAGATTTCAGTTCAGAAAATATTTATTTCAAAGTTACTGAGCAAGCTCCTGCATTAGAATTTCAAATAAAATGTTGATTTGTATCCTCAGCACAGCACGGACTTGCTCTATACTAAGTAATATTTTATATTACTATATGTAAATTACCATCATGTGCTTAAAATATTTTTGAGTCTAGGGTGCACATTATAAACTTAATCTGCATCTTTAAAAAAGACCCTATAAATATTGTTATTGTAATCTATTTGTGTAACTTTCCAAAATGAATGTGTATGTGCTCCACGGTTCCACAGGTTAGGAAGGCCACCAGTCTTAACCATGTAAGATGCGTGAAGAGGCATTGCAGTGCCTCTGTGTCACCTGTGGCAGTGTTTGTCCAGCTCTCCTCAGCATCAAAGTGCACGTCCCCACCAAGGTCAGGGCCAGGGAGGAAGGCGTGGCCCAGGGTCCCACCTGGTCCATCAAATGGAGAACCATCTTCGTGATCTGCATTTGGAATTAAAACAAAATTTTAACTTTATTTCTTTACCACATTTGTGGGACTTATATTGTCTTATTAATGCCATAAACTTGATTAACAGGATAATCAAGGCTAATTGTATTGAACTGTCTGTTCCCACAGACAAAAAAAAAAGAACATGTTTTTGTGCAACAGAACAGAGGTAAATTATTTTAGTGTGTTGAATCACGTATGGTAAGTTGTGCTAAATAAAGATCATCGTATTTTTTTTTAATGTACTAAGAATATGTCAAATTTCAGATAATGGCGCTTACATTTATTCCCCAGAAGTGTTTTTATGTACACTTTTGCATGACTAATATACCAGTCCAGGACAGTCTAACTGGCAGCATGCCCAAACACACCTTTGGTATTGAAGGAAATCACAATGTCCGCCTCTGTCTGTGTCCTCTGGAATTTCAAGGGTGCAGCTCGGGCCCAGATCCTCCATGCTGCTCTGAAGACCTTGCGGATGTGAGAGGGCTTCATCGTGGTGCTGTAGTTGGAGATCCTGAGCACCACAGACACACACGTCCAGGTAAGAAGGGAAGTATTTTTCCCCTGCTGCTCCCAACACGGCTGGCCTCACCTGTAGCTCAGGGTGCGTGCCCTCCAGCGCGTGGTCTCCCCAAACTGCTCTGTGTCTGAGAGGCCACAGCGGGGCCTCCTCATGGCTGCGAGGGTCTGCTGGTCCAGCTCTCCACTTGTGGCCAGTCCAAAGAAACTCTGCATCACTTTTACTTTGGCTGTAAAGCCTTCAGAGCCCAACTCCACCAGCCGCCTCTGGCGACCCGTTGACGGCCTAAAGCCGTAAAATTTCTCCAGATAGACCTGAGATCACATTATTATGATTTTACATATACATCAGTTCAACTTTGTTGCTTAGATAAACGTTTCATCAGTATCCACAGATTAATTTCTCATGCCTTCAAACATTCTTTGAATATTTTGTCAAATTCAGAGGAAGAGCTTTGCATCTTTTCCTCTAACCTATAGGAATCCGCTCTGAAACTTTTTTTACTGAGATCATTCCAGGTATTGTTTTTCCAGCTTGAGACAGCCATCTGCTTTAGTGCAACTGTTCATTCTCGTCATCATGTCAAAAAAACTGCTCATTATATTTTTTACTGTAAAAATTCCAAAATTTAGCCTTGAGCTCCAACTTTTGTGGGGAGAGGGAGTTGCTCGCACAGGTGAAATGGAAAAACACAGACATAAATCTACTAGACAGACTTAATTTGCCTCTCAGTAACCTCAGTTCCAACCACAACAGAAGGTGTGGTCTGCATTTGCAAAATCTGTTTTACAGTGAACATCATTACGTCTAAATTTCAGTCATTATTATTCAGTGCACCATCATTGTATATCTGTAGATTAGTGGTTCATAACCTGTTTGCAGTCACTTACAATCACACTACAAACATAACTGTGTGGATCCTGGGAATGTCCAAGTGATTACACAGTACACAAACTGTTTCCTGACAGCTTGCACAACACAGCATGAATACACCAATTCACCAGCATAAAGATGTCATAGATGACATTTAGTTGATACAACACTGAGGTAGTACTCACTTCTGTTTTATAATGTACAATATCCTGAAAAACAGATTTGGTATATTTTGGAATGATTTGCTAATATTTCAGAGATTTTAGGGATGGTTTATTAATGAATTTATTTTGTGAACTGAAAACATTTTGATCTTAAAATACTATGCATTTAGTTGACTGAATAAAAGACTTAACATTTACAGACTAATAACCACTGTCATTAAGTCACAAAACAATCCATTACTGTGCTGCATACAATTCTGCAAGTTACTATAGTAAGCAATATAATATAAAATATATAATTTGTCAACACATGATATATAAAGCTCTTAGACCAAGTTACTAATACTTATACTGAAAGTTTTCAACCTGGGCAAGAAATAAGGTAAAGAATTGTAATATATTTACTTTATAGAATATAAACCCCTAAAATAATTCTCCAGTTGAATTATACATATCCTTAAAGATTCGTCCTTTGTCCTGGTTCAGACTGAGAGTTTGTTGCATTAATTCTCTGGAGTATCACTGAATATGTTCAAAATACTTGAAATTAGAAGTGCAGAAAACTGCATTGATACAATGTTTTACAAAGACTTTGTGAAAGCCATTGAGAGAGAATAATGCAATTATGTATATTCTAATAGCCCAGCATATGAAGGTTTTAAATATGGACATCCATATAATATCGAGGCTGTCATCAAACTCCAGTTTGACCTAACTTTGACAAGAAAACAGGCAATATAAATCAATTCATAAACTTTAAGCTCAACGTTCAGTTTAGGCAAGCCCAGTGTCTAGCTACGTGACACTTTAATATGAATGCCGCTCGCTTTACTTCACACATACCTCTGCCAACTCCACATCGGTATCACTGGGTTGTGATGCAGGGTGTACTGGAGAGGCCCACAGCATGCCAGCTTGTGCCAGGACGAACAGGCTTGACCAGGGCATCCCTGCACCAGCCATGAACGTTCTTCTCTTAGTTGAGCCCACAGTTAACTAGAACTGCAAGCACAGAACAAGGGCCACCTGGAATTCGGCTCTAATTATATGTGCCCTTGAGTTAAAGCAGACCTGAGGTTGTTGTGTTTTTTTTTTTTTTGTTCATTTTTTTTCCTCAATACATGCTTTTCCATTCTTATCAAACGGTTTTAGACATGTGGCCTACATGTGCGGTTTGTGGACGTTCCACAGCCGTCAATCATAAGACATAAAAGACTAAGAAGTCAAAACATCGAAGGGTTTTACGGTCTTCAAATGGGGAAAAAAGCAAGGAAGAGAAATGCTTTAATAAACTCACAATAATTATTCGCTTTAGCAGGGTAGCATGTATAGCATGCTGAAATGAAACTGATAACACTGGTTGCATGAGATTAGAGAATTTTTAAATAACCCCCTCCATACGAACTTGTGTGAAATTTTGAAAACGGTGTGACTTAAAAAAAACTCTTCACTTTGTTTGGGGGAGACTTCAAATACTATATAGTAATAATGACACTCAGTCTCATGTAATGGGTTCCATGGTATTCGTACACCTCTGTGCTTTCTGAACATAAAACTGCATCCTGTATATTTAAAAAATTATAGTGCCATCCAGTGCAAACCCATGTCATCTTTAGATACATATGCAGATACTGCAGGTTCATCCATTGGCTTTTTGAATAAAGCACAAGACAGGTTATATTTGTCCACGTCTTATCAACTGTCTTTTCTGCACTGTGAAATGAGGAAGTGAAACCATATGAAAAGTATTATTTGATTATTTAAAAATGTATTTGTTCAACAGTACAAACCTCTCTGGGAAAGCGTCCTTTTGTGGTATACGTCAGCGGCAAGATCAGCAAAAGCAGAAATGTCCGTGAAATTTGACTGACGGAGAAATTATTAAATAATATTTACTACACTAGAATGTAATGACGCATTATAAGAGTACAGTGGCCTGAGAAAAAAAAGTGTAAAAAATTAAAAACAAAATACAGTACTTGAGACGTATTGTTCTGTATGAATGCAGTGTTAAAATGGCTAGTCCATTTACATTCACGTTAATGTGTTTATATGTTTTCAGGTTTTGTAGATGCTCTCATCTGGAGTGACTTGTGCATATGTGTCTGCATGACACCTGGCAATCAAAACCATGACCTTGTTGTGAGCACTGCCTGTTGTAGAAAAAGAGAAAGGCTTCAGCTTTTAAACATGAACTATTTTAAAGCAGTTGATTTAAAGAGGAAAAGGAGAAAAAAAGAAGGTGGTTCTAAACTTATATTTATGAAGTAGTGCCAACCGAAATGAGATTTTTAGCTGAAAAAAATGTGTTTTTACTTGACACACACAAAACATTGATTGAACAAATGGGCACAGAGTGCCAAAGAAGCCTTTTAATCTCTCAGCCTTTCTACATGGCCACTGTCAGAGAATAATATAACAGGCATAACATATAAGGCATCTTTCCTCCAATGGCCGATATATAAATATATATAAATTATATATAAATATAAATATAAATATATATAAATTATATATAAATATAAGGGAACAGACCCCAGCTGAGGAAACAAATTAGAGGTCATTTCAAAATATTTTGTCGTATCCAGGCATTGTTCCGGGAGGCTCCTATTACTCATTTTATGTTGATGTAGCTAGTGGGCCTTCAGGAAGAATGTGTGGGAAGGGACTTTTCCCAAATTGCTCATCCCAAGTGTTCATTCTGTGATGCCAGGCATGTCCATACTAGACTACAGCAGAGCTGGCTGAGCTGAAGGCACAATATCAGTGCAGAAAGTTTAGTAAAATTTGAACACTCTCCGCTATGTACAATTTGAACGCTCTCCTCTATGTAGCCATGATGGTTAAACATTTATTCAGTCGCAAACATTTTGGGGAAGATCAGAAGAGACGAGCTCTTGCGCCGATTCCCACGACAAACAAATAATAGCTGTACTAGACAGGAAGAGCTCAAGTCCACCACAGTTTTGTCCTTGCCCAAGCGCAGCTGCGTAATAATGACTAGCGTCAATTATTTGATCGGCAACAACACGCAAGGCTTTTAAATAGTATCTGTGGGATCAGTGGTGACATTCGGTATGGAAGAAAGCAAAAGAAATTCTTGTGTGCTTATATTCAGCCAAGACCCATGAGCTGACATTCTCTTCTCGTTACATGTCATTACAGCCATTCAGATGCACAATATAAACAATAGTATCAAGGTGAAAGAAAAGTGCCTCCCTTGTGCTCATAAAACATGACTCACGAAATGTGTTGCAACAAACAAGGAAGTGGAACTGTTTGCTGATTTTTTCTGGACACTAAATAACTTAATTAGGAATAATTTAATGCATATAAAGTATTAGAGATATACTAACAATATGCTGTAGTATACTTCATTGTTATATGGGAATTATGAACAAATCAGAAGTGTCTCTCTGTGAAAGGCTCACAAAGCAGTGAGCAAACATTCACCACACCTTAGAGATGACAAAGTATTGTAAGCTGTCTGGCTGTGATTGCAAAGACAATTCTTATCTGGCAAGAGGGAAGTGACTCATTTCATGTCAGGTGTAATGGCAATGTGTGTCAAGACTAGGCTGCGTTGATTACGCCCCCTGCTGTTCTGACACATAATTGCAGTCAGAAATACTCAAGCTGTGACGTGTGGGTAATGTACACTGGAAAGCAAAATTAGAGAACAATGTATGAACACTTGATTTTTTCAGAAATAATGTAATCTACATTAATCAACATTTGAAGGATTTTTTTTGTGCCACTAGAACAGTGTTTTACAAAATAACCAAAGTATATCAACATGAAACCTTTATTTTGCTAAAAATGTGATGATCATAATTGGAGAACAACTGACTGTAGCACAGAGAAAGTTTACAATTAAATTTACTCAAAGTTACAACAGTCAGTAATCAGTAAGAAGTGTACAGGCCTTTGCTTTGAATGACTTCAGCACATCTGCAGCTACACGGCATCACTAGTCTCTCACACCGCTCTGGTGTGATTTTGGTCCACTCTTCTTCCAGCCTTTTCCACAGTTCTGTGATTGTTGTGGGTTTCTTGGCCATAACTTTGTCACCAAGGATTTTCCAGAGGTTTTCTATTGGGTTTAGATCAGGACTCTAGGCTGGCCATTTCACTGTTTCAATGTTTTCAGTTTCAAGGAACTGCTTTACCCGTTTTGCTGTGTGACAGGGGACATTGTCCTGCATGAAAATTGCTGGCTGATTGATGAACGCAAGGAAGGAACCACATGTTGTTGAAGAAAAGTTCTGATACACCCTTGCATCACTCGTCCATGTAGCTGTGTGAGAGGTCCAACTCCTGCTGCCGAAAACATTCCCCAAACCATGACACGTCCTCCTCCACCTTTCACACACTTTCTTTACACACTTTGGGTTCAGTCTTTCCCCAGTTTGTCGACGAACACAATGTTTCCCATCAGACCCAAATAAAAGGATCATTAGGATAAAGTTACAATAATTTGACATAGGACTAGACAATGACCTTGACATTTAGGAAGTTGTTGTTCTATAATTTTGCTCTCCAGTGTATATTTCAGATGGGGTCCGCTGTCCATCACAATTCGGACATTCACAGGACACCCATTGATTTATTCTCCCTGAATTACACGTGTTCAGAAATTTTAATGGCCAGGTGAAAACCTCTCATATCACCTTTGCTGCTCATTTTACCAAAAAAAAGCCTGTGACATGATAAAGGCTCTGTGTGAGCATGTGGACTGTGAAGAAAACAAAACTGAATTACCACCAACAACCCACATTCAATAAAATTTTTAATGGTAAAATTTCGCATTAAAAGAACAGACAAAGGCCAATTCCACACCACACAGACTTTAATTGTACAAAGATGTTATGAGATGACCAATCAGAGAGTATGTGAACAAAATACATGACGGTTCAAAACAGCTGTGATTGCATCAGTCTATAGAAGTGGTAGATGATCTTTCACAAGCAGTTTCTGCCTGATATTTAGTGACACTAATTTCACAAAGGAACACAATCCATGCCAGAACAAGATCTCTCTCTTTCTCTATCACACACACACACACACACACAATGGTTTTGGCAGTAGTTTCAGTTCCTTATTTGTTCTTTCAGTACAATGTACTCCATCACCTGAAGATAACAGCTTGCATTCTCAAAATGAAAACATGAAAATTCTTTGCTATAAGGGACATCAAGGCAGCACGGAATATACCACTACAAATAAACTAAGGCACGGCACGATCAATATACATTTTTGTAAAACCCCACTGTATTCAAAGCAGCAATTAAGTTGGCATATACAGTTCACTTCAGTTTATGAACCACTTGCCTCATTAGGAACTGTGTTTCATATACACACTTTCGTGTACAGATGAATATACTTGAGGCATTCAAAGCACTACATAACCCAGAAGTCACTGAACAAGCACAGACTGAACCCAAGTCTGTGAACATGAATTCAGGAACAAGAGGTAATGAATGCGGTCCTGTATTAGGAAATATTTGTGCAGTGGTTCTGAGTGACTATGCTATTCACCAAAAAGATGTACAGGAAAACACAAATTCAGGCAAAAGAGAGAACCGTGAACATTTCCTTTCACATATAGGACATACATGCAGACCGCAAGAGTCGGCCAGTGAGATTGAGACCATGAAAATGTCAACCAGACGGAACACACCTATAATGTCGTGATTTTTGTATGGTATTTTGTGCATACACAATATACAAATCAACAGGAGTCATAGACATGTGAAACATCTTTATATTGTGAAATGTTCAGTGATAATGAGAGTCAGGTTTATACAGAATACCCAGGGTTTACCAAATTAGTCCTAAGTCTATCTTTCAGTAGATTTTAATAATTGGCCAATGCTAGCACAAGAACAAGATAATGTAGGTATCCCATTATTCAATGGCACTTCATATATTAATATTGTTTATTAGAAAACGTAATTATTATACGAGAAGGGAAAAAATCCTGACTCATTAACTTTGCTTTATTAAAAAATGAAAAAAGGAGCCACTTTTAATCATAAATAAATAAAATCAATTACATATTAGCATGGTCATTACATACTAGAAACACAAAAAAAACCTTCATGTTAATAAAAGCCTTTATATACTCTTATTTCAAGGAGACCACCAAAGAAACAGAGTTGACTTTCCTTCAGTACTCTTCTGTAACATTCAGTCAATTCCTCACAACATGAGGAGTCCACAAGAAAACAAAAGCTATTACCCATTTTTTTGCCAGTTTTGTCTAAAACATTTGATTACAAAAACAAATTCCTACTGAACATGACTAACCTCTTGATACTATTCTACTCGAGCAGTTATCCCCTGAACCTCCTTTGATTATGATTAAACCTTCATGATTAAGAACACCATGTTCTTTTAAAAGCAAAAAGCTCCTCTATGGAAAAAAAAGCTAAGTCATTAAGATAATCTTAGTGGTACGCACTGTATACTTAATAAAGCACGTAATGTACTGTAGTTGAAATATGTTAATAAATAATGTAGCTAACATTTTTGACAAGGCTCATAACTGGTGGATATGGTTATGCAATGTATATACATCACTGCATCAATATGTCACAACTTTACATCTCTAAGTAGAGAAAATAAAATCACCCACTGTCACTAGGTTCATTATGCCATATTCATGAACCATATAGTTCCTTATAAATGCTCATGGCAATGGATGTTAATGCAGACTATTGTGTGCAAAACAAGTAGCGTGCCATCTCCTTACACCACCCTCCTGAAGATCAATTCAGGAATAAACAAACAAAAAAACAGACTCTGCCTGCTGCAGAACACCCTTTTTCCAAGCAATACTCAGCAACCTAATGCAGAAACCGGGGATGCGAGGAGCAAACATCCAGCTGCTGGTCACTTCCAGGTTCCGCTGGAGGTGATTGGCTGGAACTCGCTGCGCTCCAGCACCTGTGACTGGCCACCGTCATCCCCCGTGCAGGCCCTCTCAGCTTGCCTTCTGAGAGTCCACATGCAGCATGGGCCAAACGCCGCAAAGGAACTGCAGGCAATGGAAACACTGTTAAAAACCACCCTTCATCACAGACAAACACACGAGGCCGAGACAGGAGGGAGCAAAGGGGCAAACACCCACCTTGACTTTATGTCTGTACTTGAGGTAGGTCGACCGAATCTGGAGGCTACGCAGCAAGACAAAGCAAAGACGTAAAGGGTTTTTTCAATTATGAAGTTCCTGAGAAGGTCAAGATGGACAAGAGGCCTTTTGTCCCCTGGGTGGGGTGGGGGTGTGACATCAGAAAGTACGTACCTGAGAAGGATGTGAAGGTAAGAACCGAGGCCTGTTAAGATGTGCCACCAGGCATGGAGTTGCGTGACTGCGCCGACCACAGGTGGTAGTCGCTGCCGTGCGCCTCTGAGGAACCAACACATCTTCAGTCTCAGTTATTCTCCTTTCTTTCTCATACAAAATACGTCTATAAAACTGAAGAAGGTTCTTGATTTACTGCTCAACAGGGCCACATCTCACCTCAAAGAGTCACAGAATATATTATCGATGTTCCATAAAACAAATCCTAACAGGAAGATGCTTAATGATGCATAGCAAAGTCCTCTCAGCCACGGATACACCCTAGAGCGTGGAGATCAAATTTCAGTCACGGCACCATTTATTTCTAATTAATTTGATAAACTAAAACATTTTAGCAAACAGTAGGGCCTCTGCAGTAACGTGCGTCAGTTGATCAAATGATAAGAATAGTCAGAATAACTGTCCATTTACTTACCATGTAACTATGAACACAGAACGAATCACTAAACAAGCTACCAGCACCCCATACATGACCTGGAAAACAGGATACGTGCCAGACAGTGTAATACATCGATCTCCGAGATATCCAACTCAGTATTGTTTAATGGCGGGATTTAAAAAATGCACATCACCTAGGAGAGTATGTAAAGACTGAACTGTCACTGTTCAATGCAAAACAAAAGGTGAATGCAACAAAGCGATTGTGCTGTTACAGGCTCAGATATCAGCCTCCTACAGTGAGTGGGGGTGAGAGGTGGGGGTGGGGGTGGGGTTGAGAGGTGGGGCTTTGCCATCATCAGCCCAGACAGAACTGGCTCCGCAACGGCAGAGGCTCCTACTTTGTTAAACTTCCTCTTGTTTTGGTCGACCACATTTGTCCGCTAAAATTTCAAGGGCTTGACCCGAGTGTTTCTGAGGCTCCTTGAGCAGGGAGTGTAGACTCGTCCTTGCTGTAGTGCCCCAGGCTATCGAACGAGGCACTGTTGACCGTAAACTTCTACCGAGACATTTCAGTTTCACTCTTGGGGTAAAAGGTGACCTCACTTGTCCTTACAGCAGAGCAGTGACTGAGACCACGTGTCCTGCCACGGGGCTGATTACCAAGGACAGGACAGGTACTCACAGGGAACAGCATCAAAAGCAGCCTAACATTTTAATGGATTTATGACATACCTGATGAAATACTGGCTCTTTCCACAGCAGGTATACCTTCCCATGCGATAAACAGAAAAATGTATGAGATGCACAATCTGTTCATCTGGGCAAGGTGAATGTACAAATCGGAAATACTTTCATGAAGGTAAAAGGGTAAGACTAATCTAGAACAGTGTGAAAACAAACATACTCTGGTAGGTAAAAGAGCAGAAGGTATATAACACAAAGTTCCAGGTAAATAATGGAGGTCTTACCCCACTCACGATAATACTGAAGAACAGAAGTAGTGCTATTGGAAAATAGTTAATGGCGTTTTCTTGCTTGAAGCATTCATATCTGTAACATAAATAAAGCGGTTCTTATGCTAGCAATTTGCACTACCAACGGCTCAGTGCACTATGACAAAATTAAGTCGTAAAAACCAGAATAAAATGCAGCAAAAGAGAAGTGAATGTTAGAAAATGGACGATGCTCATGACTGATGGTCTTGTAACAGTCAACAGCTTTGACCAATCTGAATCTATGGTTTGTGAAGACCCCCATGAGCTGAATCAGATGTTGGCCAGGGAACATAACCAACCCCAGCAGTGCTGTGGTGTTCCCAAAATACAAAATGTGTATTACTGTTGATTATTTGAAAACACAAAGGAGTATTCCTGATTATTAACACTCCAAAGCAATCTACAGTATCCGTCAACTTCAGTCCAGACGCATATACCATCTGTAATTCGTAAAGAGATTCACTTACAAACAGTAAACGAAGATGCAGCAGCTGTAGATCATTGGCAACTCATCTAGCAACTAGACAGATACAACAGGATCGGGAACATACAAATGGTAAGTGAATGGGGGGGGGGGGGAAAACAGGAAGCAGGAAATATGTGTGAAAAGTGTAAAAAAAAGATCTTTATTTGCAAATAAAGTAGACACATTTAGGTGCTGACTGTGCAGAAGGAGATGAGAAATGTTCTCACCTGCATCTCGTACTGTAGCGTCATGTGGAAGCACCAAGAACCCATTCCAACAGCTAAATCAATAACAGTAACAGTATAAGCATAACAGTTGTGCCATCCTTTGTCAGATATGCATATCGGCACAGCGACTGGCTCAAGTACTGGAACCGCAACACCACGTTCCGAGTTCATTTTTCAGGACGCTACGCACGTTCCTTGAGTGTATTGCAGCTCTCCGTTCATGCTTACCTGCGAGCCCTAAAAACGACCACACATATCGCACTTCGAGTCCATCCTTAAACGTCTGCACGGCACCGTAAATAGGAGGGAGGATCATAATCAGGTTACTGACCGTGTTCCCTACAGAGTGAATCAGCACAACACGATCAGAGGTGTGGGTACCATCTTATTGACAATAATACCCATTTCATTCACAGACTGTGTATCCACTATACTGAACAAAAGGTTTTCATGGCAACCCAAATGGAAGTGAACAGCATTTAAGAAATGTATTGTTTGTTTGTTTTCGTCAGCCCACTAAAGGTTACCTGCCTACTGTACCTCCTTGCTACTGTTACTGAAAATGAGGCTCACAACACTAAGAGCCAAATAAAACAAGACAATGTAAGAAGCAAACCTGGCACGTGTGTCTGTTACCCCTATGCTGGGTCACATAGCTTCATCTATACACCTAGTCAACAACAAGGGCGCACAGAGTCAATGGTCTGATTGTAATTAAGAGGACTCTAAGAGGTGGTGCTACTGATGTTGACCGAAGGCTGGGACTGGACTGTTAAGGTTTGTCTTATGCATACAGTGGACTGTATGGCTGCCACGGCGATACGATCAGTTTCTGCAAATTCCATATAGGAATTTGTTCAACAAGATTTAGACCGCTTCTCCGCCCCATTCCATAATCTTAGCGAAGCGAGCGAGTATACTAGCCTAAGGTTCACATGGAGGTTTTGCTATATACATTTCTACGGTAGGTTTATTGTTGACGTTAGATAACTGTGCTGGTTATCACACGCAGAAATGAGTATCGCACCAGGATCAATTAAAACGTAAGCAAACATAACTAGACGTGGTTTAAATGTGAATACCATAATGCACCTTAATAGCCAATAATTCCAAGAACACTGGGTCACAGCTAACTATGCTATATTAGTCAAGTCCCTCCTAACCGATAACGCGGATCACTCGCCTATGTACTCGTGGTGCAGGATGCAGGACTTTCTCGTTCCTGGCGCAAGACAAACTAAGGAGGGACGACCTCTCTCGACACTTAACATTAGTGTCCACGGCGTCAGATAAATATGAATTACGCTTCCGGATAGCAATACTTTCATATATACTTACAGAATTCTGCAATGTAAAACGAGACGACATAATTCTCTTCACACCAGTCCAACGTTGAGGTCGGTCTCCCCCAATAACCCTGCCTGTTCACCGAAGGAGCCATGATGGAAAAGAGGGAGGGAAGTCAGCGTACTAAAGGGAGAGTTTCCGTGTCCGTAGTAACGGACTCGAGACTAACCAATCAGAAAACAGCAATCTTTGTACAGGTGAGGTTACAGTTCATGCCCCATGGTTCTCCTCAACAAGCCGACTTTAAATTTTTATTAGCTGATAGTAGTTCTGACTTATCTCACAGCCTATTATTAAGAGAAAAAAATACATGCAAGTCAGCAAAACTTAACAAACCGGATAACAAATCGGCATCGACCTTTTCCCCTCCAATCTGACACAAGGAATGACATTGCTGAACTCATTGCAGAATAAGAACATAAAATACTTTAAGACTAGAACAAAATATTTAAGAAAAATAACTATAATAATTAAAAAAAACTATTTAACTATATTATTTCTGATGTTTAACTGCAGAAACCTCAATGTCAAAGGAATGACACGAGGGAGTAAACATCTCGAGCAACTTAATTTTGCAAACCAATGCACAAAAACGATGTACACGCACCAGCACAAGAAAGATGCATAAAAACATACAGTGGAGGTGTTATTTACATTGCTCTTTAATTTCAGTACAGGTTAATACTGTCTTTGGCACCAGCATCCAAAAATACAAGTCAAATAAAAGATACAGTCAATAAAAATGTTAATGAATCAGAAGAATGTTTCCTTTCTAAAGGGCTTGAGGGAAAACAAACTGATTCAGTTTTAGTGTTGTGATAAGACATATGGCATCAATAGGGTGGTTTAGAAGCTAAACACAATCCCACTGCACTGTACTGAACATCACAGAATAAAAACAGCCCACTTCTGCCTGCAGAAGAGCCTTAGTCTGATTCTTTAAAAATTCAATCCTTTTCATCTGAAAAAATATATTAAAATAATTCTCAAAAAGAAAAAAAATGGTATCTTGCATAGTTGAAATTGATATAAGAAAATACAACAAAACTTGCTCTCCAAGCTTAGCAAAATCCAACCTGAACCTCGTGTCTTCCAGTACCTGGTTAAAGCATGCATGGTTTATGTATTGATCACTACACGTGTGGTGAGATTAAAAAGCACCGGCTGACTGTGTCTACTCTGCACTCCTGGCTGGAGGGCCTCCAACACTAATCCTCTTCTTCACCCTAAATCATTTAAAACAACTGCGCTGCAGCAGTATGGTGGTACGTTTGAGAGCATGCTTATGAAGCTTACAGCAGAGCAGCTAAAACGATGACATTCGTGCTACGCTGATGTTTTCATAAGCAGGACACTGAACCCAATAACACGTAGGGGCAATAACAAGGTGCACAAATTACATTCCGCAGGGGACACACGCTCCAAGAAATGGTCATTCCCTTGAAAATATTTCACATTTAATTCATTTTCAGGTCAGAACAGGTAAGGTCATAACATAACACCAGCCACATCGCAGGTGAGGGCCTCCTCAGGTTTGCTGAGCCCAAAGTGTCTGTGAAAAGGTTCTTGTTTGTGTACTCTCCAGCAGTTCACTTTGTCCCTGAGAACAATATTCTTAATGCCTGGGAGGAGCTGCAGGATATTGGTTGGCAGAGACACAACACCAGAGTTGGACAAGTTGAGCTCTTGCAGTAGTTCAAGGCCACTGAAAACCTCTGCATTCAATGACTTCAGTTTAGTGTTACGTGATAAGTCAAGTACTTGGAGGTTTTGGAGAGCCTGTAAACTGTGAGGTTCTATGGTATGCAAGTCAGGCATTTCACTTAGAGAGAGGTGGACTAGATCCCTCAAACCAGCAAAACTCTGTTTGTTAACAACATGGATGGGGTTACAAGCCAGATTCAGAGATCTGAGAGAGATGTTCTGAAGTGCTGGCACAGAGGTCAGCTGATTTCCTGCCAAATTGAGACTCTGAATTGTGGGAAGCCACAAACGTGTATTTCTTGTAACAGTTGTAATTAAATTATCAGATAGGTCCACGCTAAGAGGCCTTCCATGGTCCCTGATAGCGAACACATTCAGATTAATTACACGAATCCGGTTGCTGCTCAGATCAACTTCAGCAAGGGGCAGGCCTGAGAAACAGCCTTCTACGAGGTTCTCAACCGAGTTCCTGCTCAAATCTAGTGTCTCAAGATAGCGCAGTTTGGAGAATGTGCTCCCGTTCACTGTGGAGATCAGATTATTGCTCAGGTCAAGGCTGGAGAGCGTGGTGTACCCAGGCCCGGAGAGCAGGGAACCTTCGATGGAGCGGATGCTGTTGGAGGATAGGTCCAGAGACGAAGTGTCCAGAGGAATCGACACAGGAACTCTGCTGGGCCCCACACCACTACAGTCCACCTTAGTCAGGCTGAAACTGTTGAACAGTCCGAAGTTCTCGACCTCACACTGACAACCCGGATGGCACGTCTGCACCACGGTCAAATGGAAAATAAGCATAATGGTAACTGCTGCTCCCAAGGTGCTGGCCATTGTTCTGTCTTGAAAGAAGAGACTGCTTTTAATGGCATTTAAATATACATGAAAACAACAGACTCGCTTAAAGTAGACCGACCCACGTGTTAATTTTAACGCATCCCTCTGACACCCACGGCTCTTATCACGGTGTAAGTTTAAACTACAAATGTTGCTTTCAATGTTGGTCGTTACTCTGCAGGACGAGTTTCCAGCACCTCATTTTAGAATACCCGTGCCAAAAAAACTTTAGATTAATAACAACGTCGTATTTATTATCACAGCAGCCTGCTAAGTTTGTTGTCATACGTCACTCGACAGATTTCTCTGTTAGACAATACCTCAAAAAAAATGAAAACAGTAACATAAAATGCGGTGAATGTTACATTTCTTCCGTGTAAAGTACTGTTAGATCAGATCAAATCGAAACATTTCGCTTGTAATGACTTCCGAGGATGGCAAAGGTCCAGCTGCACGCCTTCGTGCACTCTCTCGCCGTAGCGGTAAAATGTTAATCAAATACGGCATCAGCCCACGAATTAAATGGTCGTGCATAGAACTCACCTCCTTCGGGAGTTACCCGTCGTTTCAGGCACCGCGAGAGCATTTTGGATAAGTTGTTTAGAGCATCTTTAGGAGCTTGTCCTGAGATTCGAGTTCATTTCCATTGGCTACGAACAAAAGTCTCCATTTGCCGACTTGCAGCAGTTTTCGCTTACGCAACGCCTCTGCTGTTATTGCGCCGCCCATTTCGCTGCTGCAACTTTTTGAAAAAAATACGTTGGTTTTGATGTTCCCATGGTGTAACTTAAGCAGGATATTAATGTAAATGATAAAAAAAATCAGTAAACAAATACATAAACAAATGTGTATAGAAATGATATAAATCTATAAATTATAAAACGCTATATCTTGTTGGGTTTACAATAACTAAATTGTACAAGATATTTGTACATTTCATGTCAGTTTAAATAAATTAACGTTATAGAGGCTATGTTTTTTATACAGCACATTAATAACAAACAAATTTATTGACATCCAAAGTTTACATGCCCACTGAAAGTGTCACTCATTTCATAAATCAAATCCAAGAGTTAAAATGTTCCTCTTACTTCATCTGTGCTGTCGGTTAAGTCCAGCAGATGTCGTCAGAGTACGTTCAACGACTAGGTTTCCATTCCTCTTCGAATTCCAAACTACGGCGCAATTGTAAAATTTTAGTTACACCCTAAATGGCTTGTCTAACCAGATATAATTTCAAAGGAGGCCTAACGTAAAATGTCTTTGAATAGAAAACGTACATTTAAGTTGTATGACAAAGTACATATGTTCCCATATATACTAAATTAAATGTTATTGATGATTAGGCTGTAAATCAGTAATATGAATATGTTTACTTTAACAATACCATTCTAAACCGGGCATCGTCTTAATTAGTCATATAGTATCAGCTGTATTACTGTGTTTTCCCTTTGGAATATCCATCTATTGTTTAAGGATGTGTTTGTTTTGGGGGGTTTTTACATAAAGATGCATAACAGGAAATTATGTCATTGTCTTTTTGATAATTCCTGTCAGTGCCTCCTGTTGACTTCACCAGTGCAAACGATCAGAGGGATAACATTTACATGTAATGTATATACAGAAATGTGCAAAAGTCATAGGACAAAGTTTCGTTGTTTTAACAATGGTATAATATTATATATATATATATAATTATTTATCAAATTATTGTCCTGAACCTGGCTCTCGTAAAGTCTCTTAAAGCAAGGTACTTCAGAAATCTTCAAGACAGTCTCCCCAAAAGAATGTAAGATGATCTTAGTGCCCAGAGAGGTCACACTAAATATTTTTGCCTGCAGAAGCCCTTTTGTTCTGAAAATGTGTAAAAAAAATGTGTACATTATTGTATCTAAATAAAGAGACTGAGAATTATTTACACATTTTCATTATAGAACTATTAAAACAAAGAATCTAATGGTGGCCTTTTGCACAGTACTGAACGGTTAGAGTTTGTATTCCTAAACCTATTGTCTGCAGTTGAGCTCAGTGGCACACATTCTGGAGAAGTATACATACAAGATCAATTTTATTAATGAAAATCAGGCTCAGTTTTGTTCTGGACTGTTTGTTTTAGAGAGTTCTAATGCATTTCTACAGGTATAGCATGATATTCTCACATTCATTATGATAATTAGAACCTAAATTCAAATTTTATAAGTGTTTGATAAATGCTTAAATTCTGTTTTGGAAGAACATATTGTCTTTCTATAGGACGCAGTGAACTTCACTGAGCTATACTGACTGTGGAAATCACTGTGCAACCTCAGCTGTTCACCCTATAACAAGCACCTCCGATAAGCTGGAAAATCCAGAATAAAGACATGAACATTTGCTTCATTAGCACCACACACAGATCTTATGGAAACACATGAACAAATGAAGAAAATATTCAATTGACAGGATTTTCAGTGGTGCTGATTTTATTGGAAAAAAAGAGGAAACAATTTTCATCTTTCACCAACAGGCCTGAATATAACTTGACAGGCAGTTCACATAGTACATCGTGGTTTTCTCATAGGTTGTCACAGGTTGTTTCAGTGCAGACTGGGACCAGGCCAGACATGGGTGATTTTTTTTTTTACACTAGAGAGGAATGTGCATTGTTTTCTGTGTACCCTAAATGGACACTGTAAATTATGGGCACTAATTCAAAACACTTCTCAAATCTCAAAAGACCCACACAAATTTCACATATGCAGTATCTGACATAAAGTGTTGCTAACTCAGCAAAGTCATTCAGAAATGTACAAAAAAATCCTGAGAAGAATGCTGTCAACGTATGGCAAAAAAAAAGCTCAGAGATCATACTTAATATAAGCATGCTATCCTTCTCATAACCTGCCTTTGACACTCAGGCGAACCTTGTGTCAGTGAATGACAGTTACTTGAATGAACACTTCGAGCTGAGTTGTACTGCTTTGACTGAAAAGACTTGTACCACTGAGCATCAATTCGTCCTCATACACACAGGATACGTGTTTGGGACAGAGCAATGCACCTAGATAGGGGTCCACAGGTCTTATGGAATGTCCTCTTGAGGTATCAAGCAGACCCATTTGCTCACTTGCTCCTCTTGTAATTAAGTCAAAGAATAACGTTCTCTCTTTCTTTGTTTAGCTCTCTCTCTCTCTCACACGCACACACACACAAACTTGCAATCTAATACGGCTTATAATTCATCTCTCATTTTGTCGCCTTTTGGTCGGACCAGCCTGCCAATGAAGAGAATGGAGCTGGTTTTCTTGTCTTTCACCAGGAAGATGAACGGATGGTCGGCGTAGAAGAGTTTGGGATTTTTCAGCTTGTCCGAGCCGAAGATGCTGGTGTCTGGGGGGTTACCCTCTGTGCTCCACTCCATGGCCGAGGCATGGAAGATGCTAGACAGGTAGAGGTCTTTCTTTCCTGAGATGTTGGATAGATCAGCTTTGGCCTTGTCCACTGCTTCCGTTAGGCCAAGCTCTCCAAGGTGTTTCTATTAAAGATAATATATATCAGAACACCTTTTGTAATATTTGGTAAAATTCTCACCACGTTCCAGCATGCATTGATAAAATATATGATCATAGAAAAATTCTGCCACTCTTTGATTGGAAAAGTGAAAAGTGATGACAACCACCAACATTCACCCAATCAGGACAAGGAAGAATTTTTAATTGCCTGTTAATGATGTTATCAGCTCTGGAAAGAGAAGCTGTAAATATTTAGCTGTTGAGTCTCAGAACAGCTAGCGTGAGCTAACATCCGCCAAAGTCATTAATCGTACCTTTAAGTCACGTCGATTTTTTCAAGCGGGAATAACATCAACCATAATCCTTGTCATACAGCAAATGGCTCATTCTGAAGGGTTTTTTGTTGGGAGGGCACTGAGCACAGACTTACCTGCAGGTCGTGGCTAACCTCCATGCTAACCTTCGGCAGAGACACTGCCACTGCCCTCTGCTCCAGCTTGGCCAGCCAGGCATCCAGCTGTTTGCGAGTCAGCAGCTTCTCCAGCCTCTCCAGGGACTCGACGTGGTAGGGCATGATTATCACCACAGATGACATCTTATGAGCCAATGGCATCTCCAGTACAAAAAGATTGTTGGCTGTGTCCTCATAAAAACCATAGATGCCTTGGGGGGAAAAAATTTGAGGTTAATGAGTTATTTATTTCATTAATAGGGCACATATTGTCAGACCTGAAATGAGGAAGTCTCTGGTTTTCTTACATGTATGTGACCAAACTTTCATTCCTAATGCAGCTAGCTGGCTGTAGTTTTCAATCAGAAACACATGGTCCTAATTGGTTCTCATCATAGGAGATGTTAAACAATAAAGTGTGATAAGTGTTACTAGGGTTAATAACAAAGTCCCCCCCATCCAGTTGTGCCAGTGATGTTACTGTTTTTCTGTTTATAGCAAGTGTGTCTCAGGGGCTGTGTGGTTCACCTGTGCGGTGCATCATAGACACTGATACTGTGTAAGAGCTCTGCACCAAGAACCCTCGGTTGTCGACCATCTTGTGATGAAACTGTTCATCCCAGTGAGCTTTTAAGAGGACATATAAGGAAAAATATAATTGCAAAACCTTAATTGCACATTACACTTTTGGTTAATTTAATGTAAATGAACCCATCTTACGTTTATAGAACATGGCGTTTATTATCATAGCTCCATCTGTCTTCGCCACATCCTTGGTGACCTCTGGGAGTTTGCCATTTGTAGACTTGGAAGCCCACTCATTGATAGCACTGACGGCACTCCGTTTGTCCCGGAAGTTGATCTTAGCGTGCTCGTACTTGTAGTGCTTCTTGCTGTTCTTCACAAAGTCCTCTGCAAAGTTGACAGAGCTGGGGGCATACAAGCGGTTGCTGATCTTCCAGGTGACATTTCGGGCGGTGGAGTTGCTGACCTCAGTCAGGAGTTCGGCCAGGCCCGCGTGGAGGTTCTGCTCCTTCACTTTGTTGCTGCTGAGCACCTTCGTCACCTGTGAGGTGGTGGAGGACTTCCCCCCGACAGCCACCAGGCCCAGGGATGAGGCGACCACCACTGGGGAGATAAGAATGTTCTCTACACCCTTGTCCTTGGCCATGTTGTGGTACAGGCTGAAGGCCATATTGGCGCTGCTGTCAGCCAGGATGGTGGCATGGTTGCTGATCTTCTTGTCTGCTGTAGTACTGAGCAGCAGGCACAGGGCCACCAGGTTTTTCAACCACATGGTTTCAGAGATCAACACAGCACGCGTCCCTGGAAACACATCCGAGAAGCAAACACAAGCTGGTTAGACTGGGCAGATTTTCAGTGTTGCTATGCCTTTAATGCTGTACCACTAGGGCTGAGTTGAGAGAAGCTCCATTCAAAATATCCATGGTCATGTAATTATAGGCTAGCTAAACTAATCTAGAGAGTCCAAGCTGCCACATCAGCAACTATAACTTGAGTCCAAACACAAGCATAATCTTTTAGAATAGACACACACATACACACTTTTTCACACACAGGAGATAGAAGCTTGGATATTTTTTTATTCATGTTTTCTGCAAGAAATCCTGCTGGTGTCATCATATATATATGCCTGCCACCGTGGGCATTTCTAAGGACATGAATCACAGATCTTGTTTTGTTTTGGTTTTTTTACAAAAAAAGCCTTTTGGATTGTTCTCCTTTCTTCTTTCTGACTGGATCTCTTCAAAAGGTTTACAAATACATTTTAAATACTAAGATTACATGCAGTTCTGATCAAGACGTCCATATAAGCCATTTTCAGCAGCACAGAGACTGTGCTGAGATCTGATTGGTTAGGTCCTGATTTCTTGCAGGATAAGCGACGCCCACTCTGCTCTGCCACAGTGGCAGGAAGGCCGAGATGCAGCTTGGTGAAATCCCCCGGACCTACTCAGGCCCAAAGACAGGCATTCTTTCCATGACTTTTTGAAAGTACAGTAGAGTTCTACAAAACACTAAGCCACATTTCAGGCAGCTGTTGCTAACTAAGCCAAGCCTGGAAGCTTCTAAGGCAAGTGTATGGCAGAGAGGGCTCCTCCAGGCCAGTTCATACATGCAGTCTGCTGCTCTGCCAGGGTGAAATGCCCCATGAAGCAGTAGGCGATTCAGTACTTCATCTAGTCTTTATTTCAACTTGTCGCAACCGAGCATGAATATTTAACAGATTTTCTCTCAACAGTCAGTTAACAGTTAACCCCTTTTCAGACTTGGCCGTAAAGGTTTCAGATTGTGTGCTCGTTCCTCCGAACTGTAAGTATTCTTCATCATTATAAATATTGAAGTTTCTTGCCAATTTTCTCCACTACAGTCGACCTGTAAGCAATACTACGCTCTAATATGAAGAAGTATCAACCTTGCTGCCCTGTTGCATGAACTTGTCTACTTCATAAAGTAGCATAACTTTTACTTACCTTATCAAAACACTTTACTCTTTCCTCTGTCTTTCCCTCTCCCACGCTTCAGCATTACACAGAGTCAAATCCGCCTAGCAAACTTTATACCACTGAAAGGAATCTTCTGGAAGTTGGGAAAGGACTATTAAAATGAGGACCTCTGATTGCACTCTCAGAGAGAAAAGACGCCGCCCTCTAAGCTCGAGTTACTGCCGTCACAACTACTGTGGGAAGGGGGCTCTGTCCTCCTGGTCCTAAAGCTATGAGAATCCAGCTGATCCTCTGGACATAGAGTCTATGACCTTACATTATGTACGTACAATAAAACCTTAAACCACAGCTGACAGGCAGATGTTGACATGCAGTCTAGCTAAAAGAAAATGTGAGACTCAGTAATATTGACTGTTACAGCACTCTCCTGAAATGACAATCTCTGAAAAATCATCGCCATTCAAAGTGGAAGCAGCTCTGCATTCAAACCATTTTTTTGGATCTTCATTAGGATGCACATTTAGAGAATTAATACACTGTAATGTTTTTTTAATAAAATAAAATAGACAGTTTTCTAACTAACTAGATATGTACCATGAGAACAAAAAGTCAAACGACTGTATAAAAGATCTCTACCCCCTTTGGCCATCTGCCCCACCCCCTCCTCCCATCACACCGCCACGTCATTAGCAGGCCAAGCCTGGAGCCTCCAGGCTGAATGTGGGGGGATGGGGTTGGGGGAAGAGGGGGCAGAGGACCCATGCTAGAGGGACGTGTGTCCAGCTCCTCACTGTTCTGCCCCACCCTGCCTTGACTGATCATTATGGGATGTACAGTAGTAACTGTGCAGGATGCTTCTGTTTTGACTTCTTAATAAGCGAGGTGTACTGGTATATACTAAGGTAAGCTAGGCCCATGTTCACCAACAAAGATTACTGCTCACAATGTTTGTAGTGTTAGGTTCTTGCTCATAAATGTTATTGATGTTGGGTTAGTGCTCACACATGTTAGTGATGTTAGGTTAGTGTTCTCAACTGGCAAATCTGAGTCATCCTCTGTGAAACTGGGTTACATTAAACATGGGATGGAAGTTTAAAGACAAAAAGAACGAAACAAATAAAAACACCGTATCCATTTGCCGTTGAGAAGCACTTCGTGAAGATGATAAACACGGCCGTTAAAAACACCGCCTATGTCTGTGACATTTCCCCGCCACACTGAGCGAAAGAACGCGACCTGGCTTGGTTTCGCTCTGTGCGGCGTGCAGAGGTGAAGCTGCTGGCTGTCTCGGCGCATTCATTAGTTACGCACCACCAAACGCATTTCTGAGAGATGTGCCGAACCCGAGTCTGACTTACACTCGTTAGTATAGACTGGGCTAAACAAAGAACAAAGGGAAAGAGTTCGACCTCACCCAGGGTCACCCCATAGCTCAGCTTCTACTGGGCTTTACCGCCAGATATGTGAATACTCCTCTGTAAAAAGGGGTGAAGGACAGGCCAGATTAGGCCATTAACCATTTAGAACTGTTTCACATCCTGTCAGATTGTTTTCTGCTGAATAAATATGAAACAACAGGGCTTTTAAGAACTTTACAAAATGTCTAAAATGTTCAAAAAGCGATCCTGAATATTTGTTTCAGATCTTAAGCATTATTTACAAAAAATAAAGGCTGATGTGTTAAAAACACTGTGCATATGGGCCAGTCTGCGGGGGTTGGGAAAAAGCGTGCGAGACAGGATGCTCTTCCGCTCAGCCATATCCGCTGCCCGGCGTCCTCTCGTTGTCGGGTCCAAATTTCATACCCATAAATAAAACATATAGGGAGAACATCTGTTTTTCAAATCACATTCAGCAAACTGAGCCTGCCAAGCTCCCACAACACAATTAAGACTCGTGTAATGAGGCATTTTTAAAAGTGTTTTTTACAGTCACCACTCCGTTCCTAAAACATTTGTCTCTGGCTTTTCAGGTTGAAACCCTGGCTGGAGATGGAAGCCACCTCGTGTTTGTCGGCCGTGTGCTCCCTGGCCAGTGAGATTCCTGGAAACCTGTCCCACTGTGGTTTGCCATTATTGCTGAATGACAGAAAGATAAAAATCTGCTTTACACATTCCAGAGATGTTGTTTTTTGTTTTGTCTACAAAACCACACTGAATATACAGTACTTGTGCCTTAATGTTTAACTTAAAAAATAGCTCTAAATGATCCAATACCTGTTTTCCAGTGCCTGCCACCATCTAACACCTTAATATCGTTTTCATTCTGTATCAAAAAATATTATCAATCAAATGATTGACAACATAACTAGCAACAACATAGCTAAACAACAACAACATAGCTAAACAACAACAACATAGCAAGTAACAACATAGCTAGCAAACCTGCAAGCCATCATCAAAGAACTGGTTTTAGTGGTGCACACATCTGGCTACTGGCTAAACACTCTCTCCCAAAGAAGGACAGCACGTAGCCAGAGAAACAGCCTTTACCGAAAAAACGACAATGGAGACCTCTAGTGGACAACTAGAATATTTCCCGCGCAAAACATATCTACGTACTATAGCCTAAATTAAAACGACTGGTACTAACTCTTTTTAAATAAAACTTATTATAAAACTGAGTTTACCAGTTTAGTGATGTTCTTGGTTTTTACCTCCAGGTGGTGGTAGTTTGATAAACAATTACCGCAATAAAATAAAACGGGTCTTGTTTAATGATTATTAATGTTACGTATTCCAGGAGAAGCTTATGTAATGTGGATTGATTAAATTGCAAATCAGCAAAGTCATTATATAGTTGTATCAATGTATCATTGTGCCTTCTCAGAGCCAGGCGCTAATGATTTTCAACCTGCTGCGCTCTAAGAGTCGCTGCACACGCACATCTCGGAACTGGGAGAATGTTTCTATCGCTTTCGTCGCTGTTTCAGAAAGGCGCTGGACAGACGTTGCTCAGCCGGGTTGGCACCAGCGTTATGGGTGAAAGAAGAACTTAGCCAAACACTACATAGGTGGGCCCGCAGAACAGGGGACTTGTTTCCCGTCTGTAGTTAATCGCTGGTTAGAGAAAATTCAGGCGTTGATAGTGTTTTGAATGCTGTCCCTTGATACAGTTTGGAATGTAGGCCTGCCCAGATAAGAATAACGCGCGCGGGCGCACAGCCGTTTGCAGCAGGACGGTCCTGCATTGCTGAGTGTAAATCTTTAAACTGTAAGAGATTGGAATAACGTGACGCAGTGGTCTTCCAGACCAACAGATAATCTCTAGTTGTCATCCATTCTTCCTAATGGATTGTGATACACTGGCATTAGCTTCTGCAGAATGACAAGGTGCGTTGAACAGATCTTTCATAGTGCGTTCAGTAACGCTGAAATCAGACCAGTTACGATGTCTAGTGTTATCCGTTTTGTATCCAGAATGTCTTTTTATTTCCAAGATTGAAAATATTTTTTTGTATTACAGTTACTGGCAGTTACATCTATACCTCAGACGTTACACTGTATTCTACATACATTGTATTCTACATTTTTGAAAAGAGCTTAAGTCCGCAAGCTGCATCCTTTTCGTATAAAACATGAACATTCGAGCACCGCAGAGTTAATTTGTCTCTGCCCGATGACGACGCCTGAGTAATGCTTTCTAAAGAGGAAAGGGAATTAACCACGGCTCCTCCCACGTGTTTTCGGATGGTTTACACGACCGCTACGAGTGAAATGCCTTCGGTGAATCAGAGTGTTTCAACACTTGCCTGGAAAATAAGACCTCCTGCGGGACATTGTAAATAAATGCGACTGGCTCCTCATAGAACTAGTAATAACGAGTTTCCACTGATGCGAGTTTAATTTTTAAGTCGCTTTTAAGTTACTCCGATTTGATACACCGCACAGGAGAAGCAATAAACTGTTAAAAGGACTACCGAAAAAAAACAACTCCATTCCGTTCTGTTTGTTTCGAACAGGAAAAATCGAATGTGACTGAAAATGTTGGATGTGGAGTAAACTACCTGTGTCGTTATCCTTGTCGAGAGAGGAGGTGGATTAAGTAGTTCTACAGGTAAATTACGGTTCACTGGGGTTCGGATTCATTTTCACCTCACAGTTTTCGCGCGTTTGAAATGTCGTTTTCTGTTCCGTTAACTTCGCCGGTATCTGAAATTTCTTCGTCCGTCACGATCGGCTCTATTTCTCGGCTTTCCTGTAGGGCGAACTCTCATGTTAACACCCATAACAAGGCTACGGTAGAAGCGCCACAGAGTATACCTGCTATCGCTTAAAAAGTTTGTGGGTCTATAACTCTGTACTTTTTTCGCAGCGCACCGACTGCTGTAATCTGTCGTTTCCCTGTGAAAGATTCTATATAAGAACACTTACTAACTGTGTGGCTACAGAAGCAATAATCTCTGTTGTGTCCTTTACTTTACTGAATACGTTGTGCACATTGGTTTAGAATAATGAAAAGTTTAAACAAACATGTAAATAAATGTGAGACCTGATTATAGACACACCTGGGTTACTAACAGATGGCCATAGTGGGCCCCGCTGGTTCCATCATGCCCCATCACACCCCAGGGCCAGTGGGCTGGTGTCCTGGTGCTCAGGAGTCTCCTTGCCAGGGTCTAACCACGAGTTCTGGCAATGCTGGAGCAACAGAGGGAAATGCCAGAGACGGCATCTCAGGAAGTTTCCCATGGCGGGGAAGAAAGGGGTCACATGACTGCAGGTGTGCCGGTGTTGCGCAAAAGAGTGGACATGCCATTGGAAGAACGTCGGGGGGGGGGCTTTCATCAACCCCAGGCTCAGAACCAGACGCCCCTCTATGGGCCATTCCTGTATGACAGAGCAGCAAAGCGTGGGGCCTGTTTCGGTGCTTCCCAGTGCAGTCATCGGATCCTCCCGTGGAGATAAATGAACTCCAGAGGATCCTGTAAGCTCTCGAAACCTGTAGCTCTGCCGATGCAAAACTCAGGCCGACGTGGGTGGTCCTCTTTCTTCCCCCTGAGCAGGTGGGCTTGCTGTGTGTCATAACAAAAGATCAGGTAGACAGACAGATGATGTTTACCCTGTCATCTACTTCTGGGAAAAGACCTCCACAGAGGTGATACCTGAAACAAAGTTCTTGTTTGTCAGTGTGAAAGGAGATGGATTTGGTTATTAGCTTCTCCAGGTTTGCTTAATGTCTTCCCTACACTCCAGCACAAGGTGGTTTATTCTCTTACTCTGTGTCCTCTGTAACTTGATCAATTCCTGCTGGTGATTTCCCCAAGTCAGTTTGGGTCTCAGATTTATTTATCAGCCTGAAAGGAATTTCTAAATAAATGTTTTCTTTGTGGATTGTCAACGTATCCTTTCCCCTCACAGGACGTGTGAAAGAATCAAAGATAAATCACATTGACGTAAAGGAAAGATAAGATATCCTCTCAAAGTCTTTGATTGTACACCACTGTCGGGAGACTCAACGTACTTCATTATAATGATGTAATACATTATTTGTCATGACTCTTATTTCTGGCTGCCTGCAATTATGCATGAGCTCATGAATAGAAAACACATTCCATTTTCAGAAATGTAATTGTATTTTAAAGTCCTGGTATTAATGAGGGCTTCGTCTGTGTGATGTGTTAATGTCCAGCGCTGAAGCGTAACACTTCTTCAGTATTGTCGGCTTCTCTGCTGTATGGTGTATGGTGAACAATCTTGAGTGTACTGTCTCATCTGTCCCTGAAAGTTCGTCAGTCAGTTTGTTTGGTTTGGGTGTCTGGTAGCACTGCTGCGGTCGGGTACAGTACCAGTAGAGAGGAGACGCATGTTTTATTGTTCAGTCTGACCGTGTTCTGTTGAGTGTGGGATCACCTTGTGGGAATAGAGGGAAACTTCACCTGTCCGTTATATCATATTCAAAGTACAGATTCCCAGCATAACCACTTCATCTTTGAGAAGCTTACGAAGAAAAGCTTATGAAGTCACAGAACTGTAACTGTAATGGATCTGTGTGTGGTAGCTAGCACAGTTTAGCATGATTATGGTCTTGTGTTGTAATAATTTTTTGTGTGTGTGTGCAAGGTTCACATTACCAGGCGGTAATGTTTTTGCTAGTCTCCTAAGTGTGGTGTAGTAGGTATTAATCATGACATCTATCCTACCTCTACTCTTGGATAAGGTTGTCATGAAGATGAAAGGGACCGTTTGTTTTTTTTTGTTTTTGTCTAGTTTGGTCAAACGAGGCCTGAGATCTTCTACACGTACGTGCTTTCATAACTTTCATAACTCTGAGAGAACGACCTTGGAACCTCTTGTCCGTTCCTGCACTTTATCAGAACAGCGAGTGTCACGTTTCACCGGCTGGTGGGAGTCGTCTTCGGCGTCTCGTTTCTGAGCAGGTCCTCTTTCCGCTGTCTTCCGTGAAAACGAGTGCTGCTCCCGCACTGGGGGTCGCCCCGCGTGATCCGAGTTCTCCGAATCTGCCCGTGCGTGTTTGTCCGCGTTTTTCGTGGCATTGTCCCTATTGTGATGTCAGAGGTAGTGGAGGTAGACTCCTTCTAAATACCCCCACCCCTGCACCCCCACCCACAGGAGGCCCGATCACCCCTCCTCCCCCCCACCCCTGGCTGGGCTGCCGCTCTGGGCCTCTGCCAGCGGCTCAGTTGCAGGACTGAAATCTCACTGAAATGTATCCCAAAGGCCTCCTGAGTTCCCGTCGGGATGAAACAATGAATTGGCTTACGGAGTTGTGCAAGCCGATGCCGTTTTTGAAGGTCGTGTGTCTTTTGTGATTGGTCGAAGCTGAGCTATAGGTTAATGATGATTAGAAACACAGGTCCACCATCGCACGAAAGCCTCATTGTGTTACGTGAGACCAACCCTTTATGTGATCCCCCCTCACATACGTTTGTTGTGATGTGTGTGTTTTGGGATTAAACGAGGTCTAAATTGCTCGTTACTCACCTTTTAATTACTAGTTACTTCACTTGCCTGCTGCAGAACTCCCTGAGAGAGTGGATAAGGGGTAGAGTAGCCGACCGGCGCCGCTAACCTGACGTGAAGCGCTGAAACCAGCTGTGTTCTGTGTACGGGGGGGGGGGGTGCACAAACAACAACTCAAAGACAGACTCCAGTGTCATGGAAACCAGCCGGGTAAGGCAGCCGTCCACACACACCCAGCCAAGGGAGCACACAGATGCTGAACGCGCGCATGCCCACACTCGCTCGCCCCACGCTCTCTCACCCTCATGCCACTCTGCACCTGCTTCAAAACCAAGGGCTGAGCGAGTGAGCGTCTGGCACTCCGGAGGAGACGGGAGTTGGGAGAAGTGCCGTTGTTTTGTTCCTGAGGCGCTGTGTGCGAAACATGGAGCTCCTTTGCTACTTATTGCGTTTAGGTGACTCACAGACATCTATCAGCTCTTTGACTTCAGCAGTAAGTGGACGCCTCCAAATTTCAATCTGATGTTACGCCTGATGTCATACGTGTTCAGACCTGAGTTACTTTCAGGTTAACGGTAATTGTCAATAGAAGGCTGACAGGGAACCATTGGAATATTATTTAGGAAATGAATGTTATAGGAAATTTGGTTGTTCATAAATGAACAGCTGTTTTCAGGACCGGTGTTTTGGTGTTTGGGATTTGCCTGTGGTCTGTCTCAATTGAAGATAAACAGGAGTATGTCTGACAGGTTAGATGGCATTTACCCATGGCATTTATGTAAAGGTGAAACACAGCTGTTCTAGAATGAAACCATTTCCAGGTGACAGGTTTGTGATTTCTTCTTATTGTAATTTATTTTGGTTACTTTCTACTCCCTCTCTCGAGTTTGAAGACTGACCTTTTGTCTGTGACTGGCTTTCATCCTTTTTGTTTTTTTGTAAAATGTGCTTCATCTCGTTTGAATGTCTCTCGTCTAGTGCTGTTCACACAATGCAAATGGTACTTCTGGTCAGTGTCGTGTGGCTCTGCTTTTAACAGGATTTTATTATTATTGTTGTTGTTTGTTTGTACACGTTGCTCTTTCTGCCCGGGGCAGATGGTCGGTGTTATCTCACCCAGACAGGGGCATTTGTCCACAAGGTGTGAGGCCAGAGCAGAACGACATATCCTGGCCAGATAAGGACAGAAAGCTGAGCTTCCTTTGTTTGACTCTTTTGCACTCTATTGGAACACACTCCTATTACTCTTCGGTATGAGCAGCAGTGTGGATTATTGCCATCAGTTATTGCTTAAATCCCCAGCAAAAACCCAGCTCATAATTGGATTGGGACGGCTAATTTGGTAACATAAATCGTATTCATTAAACATTTGGGCAACAGATGGTGATGGAGATTGTGTCATGCAAGAGAGAGCTGAGTCACACCTGAAGAGCTTCAAAGGCTGAGCAGTGAGGCTATCCTCAGCTATTCAGAGGCTCGTGCTAATGATTCATTAACATTCTCGTCCCGCTGGCTGGCAGACCAGTTCATTATTCTATTATTAACCAGACTAATAACTCGGCTCTACACCGTAGCACAGCAAATCCTCTTGTTTTGAGCATTTTCAACAGCGAGGCCTGCACAGTGCATGCGAGCACTGCTGTATTAATAATGAGGAAAACATGTACTGCACAGTAGTTTGAAACACTTTTTAAAATTTTTTTTTTTTTTGAAGCGGCAGTACAGTGGAGTAGCGAATGCCAGAACCAGTTTCACCACCGGTGGGGAATGTTCTTCTAGCCAAGATTATTTATGTTCCCAAGACAACCGATATTTCAGCTTTCGTGAGCTGAATAATTCATTGCTGCTCCGAACGCGGCAAGGCACAGTTTTGGAGTTTGTCGCTGCTTCTCTGTCGGCTGGGGGACGCAGGTCTGGTCGAGCTCGGCGGGGGACGGTACGTTGATCGGCTCGGCTGTCTCTCAGCGCCCAGCGACATGTTTGAACTGAGCCAGTAGACAAAAGATCGTCACTGTTCATTACTGGGCTGCCTCAGGAGTCTAAGCGTAGAAAGACTTGTCTTGAGACCTGAGGTTGGCCTGTGAGGAACCAAGTCAAACCCTTATCCTCCCAGGCTGGAAGCCAGCAGCTAAAAGAGAGGTGATGCTGCCAAGTGTTCGCTGTGCCAGTGGTGGATGGTACGGCTGGGTGCCCGGCTGTGCTGTGAACTCACTGATGGCGCAGCACTTGTGAACTTCACGCTGTGGGGATGCCAACGACAGCACTGGGTTGTTTCTCTTCTCATCCCCCTAATCAACCCTAATGACAGGAACTGACTAATGACAGAAAGTGACTAAGCAACATCTTCACACGTGTGTGAGAGTGAGAGAGAGTGGGAGAGAGAGAGATATAATGGATGTGTATTTACCTTGCTAATGAATGCTTACAGTGACTTTCTGTCAGCAAGACCGGAGGCCTGTGCCTAATGAGGTCATCAGTAAGGGGTGTGGCCTGTCATGCCGCTTTTATTACTATTATTTGCCCTGTTCACCCCAAGCCCCCCCCTCTGATTGCACTACACATCTGTTGTTCCAACATCAGGCCCCCACCAGTACAGACTTGGAACTTCAGTGCTAATTCTTGAAAGCATCATGGGAAAAATACTCAAAATTTTTTGCATTTTGGCTTTGGACTCCATTATCTCCTCAATGTGAACTTTCTATTAAATGAACTTTAACGGACAGTACGTGGAATATTAATAGGGATTATCCTTTTTTACTCTTTATGCTAGTAATTCTACTTTCAAATCTTTGCAGGCAAAAAATGTTTTTGTTTATTTTATGTGCCAAACCTAAAATATTGCAGTTAATCGACATTTCTATCCCAAGGTCAGGCGACTGGCCAGAAAGTTCATGTGTGAGGAGGACATGATCCAAAATGGCCTTGTGTTTGGGTGACTACAAAGTAACTGACAGAGAATGACTTGATTCCCGTACTGTTTTGGGGGTTGTTTTTTTTTACAAGTAAAATCTGTGGCTGTCCATGTATTTCACTCATCTTCATTACTGCCTCACAATATTCACCATCAGAGAAGCATTTCAGCTGCTGTTTATAAAACAGCAAGTATTCCTAGATGGTTCTTTCTAGTGTCGTTCCTTCTGTTCTCCAGTGTCAACTAATTCAAGTTACCCGCAGTTACTCATTGACAGCAATTCATTTTTCACATTTAACAATTTATGGGTTTCTGTCCATTTGATTTATGATTATTCTGTGAAATATGACTGAATGGACAATCTATTATACATGAATGGGATTTCTTTGTGTTTTAATGGAAAGGTTAAATTGAGGCCTGATTTATCTTTTTGATTTATATTGGATTTAGATCTAACACTGATCTGGTATCAGATGTTATCAGCTATCCTCTGGCCATTCATTCATTTATTAGGAATTAGAGCGATACAACTGATTCCAGGTTGTTACGATCACCCTGAGAGGGACCGGCGCTTCGATTCCCTGCTGCATTCATGCGTTTCATTGTCCCACAGGCATCGTGACATCGAGTGGGATGTGAGCTGACCGGTGACGTGTAGGAGCATGGTGAAACACCAACCTTTACAGGTTTACGAGAGACAGCCGTGCTTGTCCTGCCTGGCCGGAATCTATGGGTGCCGCTGGAAACGCTACCAGCGTTCCCATGACAACAGCTCCAAGGTAGGAAGCCATGTTGCCTCACTCTTGCTGTTATTAACCAGGTTGTGTTGTATGCAGATAAGATCATGTGATGTTGGGACAATAACCCAGACGGGTAATGATGCGGTCAGTGTCACACCTGGGAGATTTCATACAGGCACTTCTTTGATGGTGGAAATTAAAAAATGGAGCCTTTTTTTAAAAAAAATATGCTTATCTTTTTCATCTAGTAATTGTGTTTTGTGTGTGCGTGTGTGTATGGCAGCCTGGTCTCCGTTAGCAACCCTACAGACTCAAAGATCCTTTGAACCATTAAAGTTCTCCTTTCTCATGGGGAATCTATCTGTGTGTGTGTGTCGGGTCGAGAGAAACCTGAGCCAAGGTTTCACGTTATCCCAAAGGGCATGTCGCAGGTCGATCCCGTCTTAGCGCGGCGCACACAGGAGCGCTCTCAGCTGGGGTGCCTGGCCCTTCTGCTCCTGTCCAGTAACAGGAACACACGTGCCGATATTAACTGCGGCATTTAGTCGGTTTAACAGGATATCCATCCCGTGGAATCTAGTGATATTGACTTAAATGGATGAACCACTGGATGTGGAGCCAGTGCTAATCTTAAGTCCTTCAGCATTAGTCTATTGCTCGCAAAAAAAGCAAATGTTCCCAGCCTCATCTCACAGAAGGAAAGCATTTTATTTCATTCTTTTAATGGTTTTTATATATCTTTATTTACTGAACTAACATAACCTTTAAAATGCTGTATACATCACGTTATATGTTCCTGTAGAGTTCGGGGGGGGGGGGGGTTAGACTGTGCAGTCATATGAAGAGCTCTCAGAAGGAGGGCAATTTTGCAAGGTTATTCCAAAGCCACGGTGAGCAGCGTGCTGAACGAGCAGGGCGCCCTGTCTCCCTCTCCAGCTTTTAACCGTTAAAGAACCTAAACTGGAGGACACTGCGAGAAACGGAACGATTGTCTGTACGTGTTGGAGAAAACGGGCCACGTGCCTCAGATTTGTGCTGAGCCTCTCTGGAAGAAAGAAGGTGTTTGTGTCTTTGAAATATTCTCGGGGAAACTTGGAGGCAGAACAACAGAAAGGTTGGAAACAGATACCAGGGGAAGGGATACCAGTCCTTCACCCAAATAATGCCTGCTTGTTTGTGATCTTGCAGTCATACCCCCCCCCTGTGATGGATGGGGTCCACTCTGTATCTGTGAGATAAGTGTACCCAGGGAGCACAGGTGCAAGGCAATTGTTTTTAATAACCCGGCTGGTGAACATATATGTGATGGTGAACATATATGTGATGTACACCTTAGCTTGCTCAGCTGATACTTGAAATATGTATAATTAAAAATGTTTGGGCAAATTCTGACTGAATGTGTTTTTCCATAGACTCGATGTCATTTTAATACTTAAATTGATGTCCAAAATCAAAATGTACACACGCGTATATCTCATTCAGAACTTGAATCTCAAGCGACAGGGGTTAAGTGAGTGCAAAAGCTGTCACTGAAGTCAAGGGCTGCTACTTTGACTCCAGTCTAAAACTATATCTATATATAACAAAAATGACCTCAAATAAAGTCCATATATAAAACTACACCAACTGTAATGTGCATGTTCACCATCTCTCTGTTAGAGGTCATTTTCATTTTCTCTTGCTATCAAACACGCAGTATCTATAAACACCGGTGTTTACATGTAAATTGCATCTTGGATTACGTGTCCTGATTAAGTGAACATACAACTTTTAGTGCTAAGGTTAGAGATGGTGCGTAAGCAGCAGGTGGTGTTACCTCAGCACCTCCCACCTCTCTGGTTCTCCATGTTCCTGTGCACCTTTTCCACAGCTGAGCAGAAATGTCTGCTAAGTTTTGCTCGAATTAGACCAGTTTTGGAATGTGTACCGTGGGTCTGAGTGAGCTGCTGATCACGGGGAAAATCAAAAGGAGATAATGCACCCTACTGTATCCAAAAGAAAGGCTGTGTTTAAATTAGAAATAATATTTAAAAAAGGAACATTTTAAACTTTTTTTTTCTCCTTTGTTTTTCTTTTTTATGTATTTCTTCGTTTATTTGTTTGTTATTGCTGAGGTGAATTGTTATCTGGTGTCTTCTCTAGTTCTAGGGCTGTGTCCTGTTTCTATAGCAACTTTTTCTGACGCTCGGACCCGACCTCCATAAGTCCATCCTACGATGTACTAAAGTGGTGTTGCTGACAGCAAAGCCATATCACATCACCGCCTCCTCGCTGCGCTTGAATACGCTGCTTGTCTTTTGAGGAAGAGTCACTCCTGCATGCGGTGGTTATTACCGTGACGACGGAGGCGGCCGAGGTGCTCGTGCGTGACCCCGGAGAAGGGGATCGGACCGGCGGGTCGGCGCCAATCGGTCGCGCTCCGAGTCCGGACGTTGCGGGCGAGGTCTTTGTCGTCTCGTAGAGCGGCACCTCGTAATGTGGCAGGTGCAGATTGAGTCAGTCGTGCGGTGGTTTGTTTGTGGAGTGGCCTTTTACTCACACACCAAAAACCCTGCAAACCCCTGCAATACATTCCCTATAGTTTAGGAGGGGGGGGGGGGGTCAGGGGGTGTCTGGAGAATGTAATGAGACTTGGCCAGATGTGGATTGTGAAAGTGAGTGGAATTCCCAGGTGTAGGGGCTAATTGCTGCAGACGTGGTGTTTTCACAGGCGGAGAGTCTTTACAGTGATACTTAAGTGAATTAACCCTAACCCTTTTATTATCTCTCTATTCATAAACTGCTGATTTATAACGAAGCTCCAAATCAGCCTTATAAGAGCTGTCCCAACCTTCTTCTCCGTCATATGTTGGACTAAAACCGATTGGAACCTCACTATGAAAAATGATCGTAGACCCCACTGGTCACGTGACCATGCAGAGACATTTGACTGATTTCTTTGGTATTTGTTGTGCAGTGCAATATCTTTCATTTTGGAATTTTATGAAGATTATATAAAAATCTTTGATAACCCAATCCATGGTCCTGGGTTCATGGACAAGCCACACCCTTCAAACTTCCATGGCGACTTTAGTGACACAGGGATTTATTAATTAATTTATTTGTGGCTGGTGAAAGGACCACTCTCCTCACTAACTCAAAGGTTAGGGCTCACTGGGCAGTATTTCACAAGTAATTTGCTGTGTAACACTGGGTGCAGAGGTTTCTATGGAAAAGGAATTTAATTAAACTTGAGGCTTCCATTCACCTTTTTGTGTTCCTTTGCTTTGAAGGAAGACATTTTCAAAGGTACGTGATTTACCCTCGGCTCCTCCAAAAGTCTGTTTCCAAAAAACTCCTGCATATGCTTTGCTTTTTTTCAACAGATTGTAAATGTACATAGTGGAAATTGCTAATAATTTGGTATCCATCCATTATTATTTTGTAACATTAAAATGATATGTATGTGCGTGAATGTGTGTGTGAATATATATA
>JAOXYF010000015.1:12004022-12051959 GCA_028565775.1 Sternarchorhynchus goeldii
ATATATATATAATTTTATAACAGCATGGCAGTGGTTTTCCTGGCGCTCTGGGAAGCCACAGCACACAGGGCCGTCTCCGCGCAGGCCCTCCGCCCAGGCCCAGGCCCTCCGCCCAGGCCCAGGCCCTCCACCCAGGCCTCATCGTGCCCCTCTTCCTCTCTTCACAGTGGGAGTGTATGTGGTTCCTCATCTTGTGCTGTTCCTTCCTCCTCCTCCTTGTCTGGTCGTACTTCTGGTGGGAGGCCCAAAACGACTACAATGAGTTTAACTGGTAAGAACCATTGGAGGGCACGAGGCACTGAGTCATTCCCTCGTTGGACTGTTCTCTCCTTGCGTGTTTTCTGCAAACAGCACTGGGGCTGGTCGTAAAGGGCCACTCCAGACTGTACCATTTAGCCCGTGGGGGGGGGGGGGCGGGCGTGATGATCATATAAATATGCCTCTGTCAGCCAGGCCCACTGAACACAGTTAGCCACAGGGGTCCATGAGGGGAGGCTTGTAGTTTCAGAGCCCTGAGTTTGCCGTGTTGTGTGTGTGTGAGGCCTGTCGTTCTGAGCTCAGTCTCTCCCCCAGGCTTCTCTATAACCGTTCAGGCGAGTGGAACGACAGCACGGTCCCCATTATAGCAGCCACCCTTGTGGGATTCTCCTACATAACATTTTTATTGGTAAGTGTCACACACACACACCACACTTTCTCACACACCAATTTCAGTAGCTGTTTTTCTTCTTTGTTTTACCACCACAATCAAGCACTAACTTTTGCTTTGATTCAGATTTACAGTAATTTACAGTAATTCTCCAGAGGGAACCAGTAGAGATACAGCAGTTTATCTGATCTTTCTGCTTCATCTATTTTAAGATCCTGGGGCTTTTACATATTGCACTGGGACTGCAGCTGAACCTGTACTGGATTCATAAGGTGGCTCTATATCTTTATTGAATCTTGAACCATATGTCTTCATAATGAACAATGTTATAAACATTTATGCAGCTGCATTAAGCGTTTAAGCATTGGTTGGTATTTCCTTCTGCGCAGATCGGCGTGTTGGCGGTTCTCACCACCACAGTCACTGGCGTGGTTTCCATTGATGACTTATGGAGAGACGAATGGGATATTATCCTCATCTCATTTCAGGTGGGAACACATTTCCTCCTCCAGATAATTCGGGCTCGTTAGAATTGCTTCACGCTGCGTTAAAGCGAAATTAAAGGTCCTGTTATTGCCTGGCGGGAAAGATGAGGGCGCACGTTAATTCTGGATGGTTCGTTTTTTGTTTTCCCCCCCGTTGTCTAGTCGACAGGGCCGTTTTTGCACATCGGAGCCGTCGCGGTAGTGACGGCGTTGGCATGGCTGGTTGCCGGCCAGGTCGTACGTGGAAGCAGGAAGAGTGAGTTTGAGCTCGCGGCCGACGCCTTCTTGAATGAACGAGGCCATCGGCATGCAGTCCTTGGGCACGGCAAACGATCACACCTGTCCATGAACGCAAAGGGCGGCCTTTATACTGTCACACGTTCATAGTCACAGCAAGTGCCTATTAAGCTTCTGATGCTGTGGGTTTATTGCTCTATAAAATGACACCATAAGTAGGTGATAAAAAACAACCAATAATTGGATATAATGTAGAATCACAATATATTTACCTTTGATTGAATTTAAATGTCATCATTTTAGTGTGGGACTTAAATCATATGTGTGTATATATTTATGGTGTGTGTGTTTGTGGGTGTGTAGGGTTACAGGTAGTGCTGCTCCTGGTGTATGTGTGTGTGCTGCTGGGCCTCTACCTGGTCCCCCTCGCCATCTCCTCACCCTGTATCATGGCCCGGGGCAGCCTGAAGCCCCGCCCCTCCGTCATCGGCCGCAGGGGGGCTCCAATGGTGACTCGGGCCGTCCTTACACACACACGCACTGTTTTTGATGAGTTTTCATGTACATGACGTTTATGGGAGAACTCCGTTACAAAGATCACATAGTACTTTTCTGAACTAAATACATCCCTGTGTTCTGGTATCGTGAAAAATCTTTGGGGCTTGCATACAAGTAGAGCTTTCATAGCAAAGATAGTTGTTTTGTATGAAATAAACGTAAAAATTAAGGCGCTCTTCTGTTCAAAGGAAGTAAAAAAAATCATTAATAGCATGGAGATTAAAACAAGAAGTGACGCATATGGTAATGGGCGTGCAGGGTATGGCCCACACAGAGCTGCAACAAAAGTCTGTTTTGTTTATTGACAAGAACAAGCCATAGCTCATTTTAACCATTAACTGCAGGGCTGATGCATTACTGCCTGTTCTTTGAAGTGTGCATGCTAGGGTAAGTTTCACTTGGTGTCCGTGGGGCAGTTCCTCGGGGGGTGGGGGCCTTTTGGGTTCCAGTGCTGTTTCTGGGATGCCCCCCCCCCTCCCTAAGGGTTATGGGATTGGCTGTGTATCAAACATTGAATGGAAGGATCAATATGTTTTGTTTTCTATGACACTCGCATTCCGGGTCAGCCTGTGCAGTGCCTGCTGGGAAAATACTGCATGCTTGATCTTCAGAGGCATGGTTTCCTCCAGAGTTTCTGTGTATTAACCCTTGACTATTTTTTTAAAAAAGGGTTTATTTAAGAACAAGGATTTATTTAGCCCTTATGCAGTTATATTTTCATATGGCAAAGTATTGCAATTAGGGTTTATACCCACCGCAAGTGTAAACATGTTTAATTTTAATCTGTGTAGTGAAACACCATCTGATGCTATGCAAAAACACATCATCCATGATGTAACCTCTGGTGCCCAGTTTTTCTGGTCTTTCTGCATCAGACACTCTCGCCTGGGTGACCCAGCTAAGGTTGGGCGAGGGTGTCTGATGATGAGGTCCTTCTCAGTAACGCAGGTGGATACCAGTGACTTTGTTAGCATTTAGCTCTAGTAGAGTCCTGTATCTGCCCCACTAGTCCTATTGATTTTTTTTTGTTTGTTTTTCCATCCATTAGCTAGCTCCAGAGAACACACTCATGTCCTTCAACAAAGCCTTGCAAGAGAAGGTCAGCGCGTTCGAGGCCGACGTTACCATCAGGTAACCCTTCTCTCACCATTTCCCTGCACACCTGATATAACAGAAACATCATGATCCGCTTCCTCCTATTGGCAAACCCCGAAATCCAAATCGAGTCTGATTATACGCGACTAGTCATTTCAGACTTTTTTTCTAACGATCCCTCTTTCTTCTCCATGAGCGGAGCGTCTGACTGCTCTTCCTCCCCCTCCCTCTGCAGCATGGACGGAGTGCCCTTCCTGATGCGGGACCACACCCTCCGCCGCACCACGGACGTAGCAAGACACTTTCCTGGGCGACAGGACGATGACGCCTCGTCCTTCAACTGGACCGAGATCAATTCTCTAAACGCCGGCGTCTGGTTCCTGAGGGTAACGGCGCGCACAGGCCCACGGGGCGTTCTGACCCGCCCCCCCCCCCTCTCGCACGCTCTGAGCTGCCCTTTACTTTCCTGTGTGCTGTACATGGTGGTGTTCAGGTCCTGCCACCTTTGTCTGCTTATGATATTACATGGTTTTCCTGTAGATCCATATTTTTGTTTGTTTGTTTGTTTGTTTTTTTGTCCCTCAGGATGACCCTTACTGGACCCTCAGGTTTATTTCCATGACGGACCACAGGCAGGCGGCTAACCAGACGGTGTGCAGCTTGGTGGAGCTGCTTCGACTGGCGGCCACGTCAAACTGCTCGGTGATGTTCAGCTTGCGCAGACCCCCACCCGGGCACCCCCGCCACCAGGTCTGGATCAGCGACGCACAAAACGCTGTCAAGCTCTCGGGCATCCAGCCAGAACAAGTGAGGGACAAACACCCTGCATGTAGTTATAGCAGTGATAGTAGTAATAGCATTAGGAACGTTAGTTGTAGTAATAGTTCTAGAATTAATTGTAGTAGTAATGGTACTATCAGTAATAGAAGTTTAGGGATTTGTGTTTTTTCCTAATGCACACAAGATTGATGTCATTAGTTGATTGACAGTGCCTTTACTGAGCGGTTCGGTGCACAGGACAGAGCGGGTCGCTTCAGGCTAGCACTAGGAACCAGCTTCCCCTCCCTGAACGTGCTGGCCGTCGGACAAATCCAGATGCTAAAGATGTCAGAAAAATAGTTGTCGCCCACCTTGTTTGTTGTGCCACCATTGTAAATGCCGAGCCCAGACGCAGGAAGAGGCAGCAGACGTGGCATCATGGGCTGTTTTCCATGTAAACAGGCTAATGGGGCGTCCGTGCTGCGTCATGGAGGCTGCTGGTGAAGACGTGCGTCTCAGCTGTGTCTTGGGAACGCAGATAATGACGTTCCCAGGATCTTAGGCTTTCAGTGTCGTTCACTGTTCAGCGTCATTGTTCAGCAATTTATGTGTGTGTGTGTGTGTGTGTGTGTGTGTGTGTGCATGCATACATGGGCGTGGCTGTGCGTGCTTGTGTGTGTGCGCGCGCGTGTCCGTATGGGTGTGTATGGTGTGTGTGTGTGTGTGTGTATGGTGTGTGTGTGTGGGTGTGGGTGTTTAGGTGATGTGGACACCAGACTCATATAGCAACAAAGTACAAGCTGCAGTACTTCTTCCTGTAGCTGGGTTGGCAGACACACCTGTTCCTACTCTCAGTCTACACTACAGTCAGGCCACAGAGGCTGAAATCAGGTACACACACACAGCAAAAATGTCATTTGGAATTGCATGTAAAGTAAGATGCTTTTAACAAAATGCAAAAATGTGTGTAGAGTTTATGCACTTCTGCCTACCAAGTCACACTGTAGGATGCAAACAACAGTGTTTTCTCCTGATGTAAACGCTGGCTGTAATGGCGCACACTGAACAGTACTTCACTAGTTCTTTGGTCTTATTTTTCTCAAGCCCAACAATCTGTTAAGCCCTTGGATGTGCCCCAAAACAAAGCCACATGCTTTCAAAACTGGCTAATAGATACTCCAAACATTTTAAGGTGTAACACTGTTTTTAAGGCCTGTATAACCACCAAAAGAGCTGTAAGTTTCCACAATAATTGCAGTTTTAGTGACTTTCTAGATCTCACTAATATGTGAAGTGTTCTGTAAGTTACTAATACTATGTTGTAATGCAGAAATATTTTGATAAGATATTTAAAAAAAAAAAAACTTGATCTATTTGAATCTTTTAATGAGTGAAGATTCTCACTGCTGAGTTAGGAACCAGTAGTTTTGTAGCAGAGAGATCTACAGTCTTTCACTCATGAGTCTTTCACTTTCAGAGCAGGTCACCTACAACCATGCTACTGATTCTGTTTCCTGTAAACCATGCGGTTCATCTTGTGAAGGGAATCAAACACACTGTATTTTGGAGTTAAGAGAAGCACTTTATTTTGTAGGTAAAACCTGTAATCGGGTGTTAACAAGAAACCTGATTACTCGATCATCAGTCGTTGCAGATATCAAATCTCACAGATGGTGTCCAATAGCAAATGATCCTTACATGACTAGCATGTGAGCTTCTCTTGTTCAGTCCGGTGTTGGTGGTCCGGTGTTGGGCGGTAGGCTGATTCAGTGGTTTCACTGATGTAACTGATGGTATCAACCGATGTTCAGGTTCTGGGAAGTTTCATCATTAATTATATCCACCTTCACAAGAACATTTGGATCTGTGGTCAGCACACCATTCATTTTTATTGACCTTGTCTGCATCCCTGTAGCTCAGTTACACACACACACACACACACACACACACACACACACACACACACTTCTAAGGGGTAACAAAAATGTGAATAGAGCAAATGTTATAAACTTATTTTATAAATTAAGTGAATTAATAACCTGTTCATATGGGATGCTTCATATATTCTTGGTTACTATAGTACGCATTTCTATCCAAGAGCGAAACAGCTCATTAGTAACGCAGCAGGGGCAAGTACCCTTTATATGTGCCTAAGTACCCTTTATATGTGCCTAAGTACCCTTTCTAGCAATTCTGAAATGCAAGTGTATTAGCAAAATGACAGGACTGTCAAGTTCAGTTGACAATTTTCATTACATGGTTTGGCCTTTAGCAGTTTAGTGTTTAGCAGGCTAGTGTTGTTAAGGTGGTGCTACGGCATAATTTGTCAAATGTCACTGTCTTTCTACACACTATCTTAACCAGCTAATGTCAAGAGGTGATTACAAGCGAGACAGACGTAGTACCTAATTGAAAATACTTTTTTCAAGGCTACCATTCACTGTAAAAAAAAAATCCCAGTAATTCAGGGAGGTATAAACCCTAGACAAAAAGGAAAAACAATATACATAGTTTAACTGTCAAACTGTTAGAGATATTAGAGATACCGTTAGAGATACACACCTAACCTGCCGTGTACACACCAGTTTTGTTTCGTCAACTGCTATTATATTTTGAGGACCTGCTGAGCTGCATTTTGGAATCCAAACAACAAAGTCACAGTTTTTTGGTGCAAGTATGAAGAATGGATTTATACCCTCTGTTACACACTCACTCTCTCTCTCACACTCACACACACACTAGTGCCACCTTGCCAATTAATCACCAATTTCAAGACTCAGCAAGATCTGGAAATTCATTTAAAAGTTGTGAATGTGTGCCTTTGATGTTTGCTCCTCTCATTAGTCCATTTTTCCGTTGTTGGGTGTGCGTGCGTGCGTGCGTGCGTGCGTGTGTGTGTGTGCGCACGCAGGCGCTTCAGAGTCAGCAGAGGTAGTAACATAACCCTGAACGTGTACCCGGTGAACGAGCCATGGCTCTACTCAGTGCTGTGGTGCAGCGGTGTGGAATCTGTCACCTCTGACGCCCCTCATGTCCTCCGCGAAGTGCCTCACCCCATCTGGCTTATGGTGAGGAAACCTACAGGACACGCCTCCTGCTCTCTTCAGGGTCCGAGGACCCGGCTTTCTCCACCTCTCTTTTATCTTATTTCTTTTCCTTTTGTTATCTGCACCTCTTCCAGTTCCTCTCACTCTCTTTTATCTCACTTTCTGGGGTTGTTTCTTGTAAACTGGGATCCTCTTTGCTCTTGTAACGATATGCCACCATCTAGTGGTGAGACACTGTAATAACAGTTGCTCTTGTGTTTCAGAGTCCAGATGAATACTGCTTGTTATGGATCACGTCTGATCTTATATCTGCAGCAATTGTGATAGGAATATTTATATTGCAAAAGTAAGTACCTCTAACAGAAAATAACTGACATTTAATGTTTTCTAAATGTGTTCAAAATGAATGGGTCGTGTTGTAGCATTTGTTACAAGTATGGTAATCTCCTTGATTTGTTTAAAAAAACACAAAAAACAAAAACAATTATTTGCAATGGAAATTACCTTACCACCCACTTGACATGAAAGTACACACACACACACACACACACACACACACACACACACAAACAAACCAAAGACTTGTGTATTAAGTTTGTTTATGCTTTGCTGTTTCTCAGCTACAAGAATTGGCAGCTTCTGATGCTTCTGAACTGACTGCAATGCTGTGTTCCTTCTTTTCCCCTCTCTCTCTCTCTCTCTCTCTCTCTCTCTCTCTCTCTCTCTCTCTCTCTCATTCTCTCCTTTTACCTCTCCCTCCCTCTTCCTGTCTTCTCTGCTCTCTCTACTGCTTTGCTGCAATGTCTCAGCTATCACATGATCAGGTAACCAGGGCTACGCCAGTGGCCAGAAAGCCAATAGCCACTGGCCATGTCTAAAGGCCATTCCAGACCTTCCCAAACAGTTCCTCTATTTGTTTGTGTCTCTTTTCTTTCCTCTGGTCTTGTGCTTACATCTTAGTCCTTGTGTCTTTGTCATCCTCTACCCAGTATTTCTGTACCTATTTAAAATCCCCACAAACTAATCCCTACAAAACTGTATTAATCATTTTCATCCTTTCTTATACCCTGCTTAGACTGTGTTTTTGACTTTCGAGCCTTCAGTCTCTACCAAAACAGCATTACATATAAAGGAACCTTGTTTCTCAGGTAGTGGATGTAGTTTCTCAAGTAACGACAGAGGTCTTTATGGGGTTGTATATGCTATGGTGGGTGATGTCAGTAGTGGGAGTGGCCTTAATCAGGGTGGGTACGCTAGGCGGTGTGGCTGAAGTGGGAGTGGCCTTGACGGGGAGGGGGCGGGGGTGCCTGCAGTGGGCGAGGCCTTTACGGGGGCATGTATGTGTTTGGTGGTGCTCTCCAGGTGGAGGATGAGTGGAATGAGGAGCTACAACCCAGAGCAGATCATGCTGAGCGCTGTGGTGCACAGGCCCGGCCGTGACGTCAGCATCATGAAGGAGAAACTCATTTTCTCAGGTGACACTGAGGGGGGGAGGCCACATTAACCCGTCAGCGTCCCTGCTACGGCACTGCAGTGGCTGAATCAAATTACTGCAGTAAAAAAAAATGTTGCTGAAATTTGTGCAGTTGTCAAACGGTGTTACCCCGGCCAGCCAGATGGCAAAGTGACGAACTGCAGCCGTTTAACCCTTCACCTCACCCTCTTCCTCCGTCTGCCTGTGAAGGCTTTCTACTCATTAGCACCTCCAGGCTAACTGTGCTCTCTTGCCTTGCTAATGCTTCTGCTATTGATTTCCCTCCCTTCGTTGTTTTAGAGATAAAAAATGGCGTCGGTAGCACGGACGAGCTGACCTTATACGTCGACCACAACAGCTAAGAAGGACGCGGCCTGGATGCCCGTGTTCCTGTCGACGAGCGTGCGCGTCTCCTCCTGCTACACCAGACGTCTGTTCGAAGGCCAGACGTTTTGTTTTGTTTGTTTTTGTTTATCCTGGGCTGCAACTACGCCTTGGCACGTCATGTTTGCCGATGTTCTTAAAGACCAGCGAAGGACTTCACTCGGCGTGCAAGTGAGCTTGTGGGTATTTGAATGACTGGCACATTGCAAGGTTTTTTTTTTTTTTAAAGACCTCCGCTTCAGACCAGTGCAGCATCACCGGTCCTGTATCTGGACTGTGTACGTGTGTGTGTTGTGAGAATCGCACATAGCACTGAACTCTTTTCTTGTGGTTCACCAGCTCAGTGAGTTTGATGACTGTATTTGTATTGATTATTTATGTAACGGACTCTCACTGCCTTGTGTTTTGTCATGTTTTAAAGTGTATATGGCATGAAGTATTGCTATAGCGGTAGTGTGTATAGTTTGAACAGAAATCATTTCCTGCAAATGTTGGGGAGAAATGTTAATATCTAAATATTAGTGAATTATTCATCCACAGTGTATCTGTGGATCAGAAGCTCGTTCAGCCTTATAGTCCAAGCTTTCAGGCCAGGCTAGAATAAACTCTGTTGGTCTACAAGAGGAAGATTATTTGTACGTAGAAGTAGGTTTGTACCGTGGGTAGATATTTTTTTACTACATTGTGCTATTGTACTAACGAGCTGCACTGAAAGTTGCAGTAGTTGTCGGTGAAATGCCTGGTTTCCTAGGTTATGAAGTAGTGCACATTCTGATTTGAGAGTAACCCTTATAAAAGGTAACGCCTCAATGACATGCGATGAATGTATTGGTTTTTTTTTTTTTTCTTTCCTTTATGAGTATTAATGGCGTACTTTTAAAATAAGAGACACGATTTACTGTGTTGAAGGAGAAAAGGGGAAATAAATGGTAGAAAACTGCACAGTGGTCTCCAGTTTCACTGTGCGACCGTCGGAAAGAACGCGGCGCCGGATTGGTTGGGGACATGCTCCCTTCCTGCTCCTGATTGGGCTCTTTTAGGAGATCCCCATTGTGACGTCATTAGAAAATCTGACCCACGAATGAGATTAGCCATATTGCACGTTTAATAACGGCTCCACAAGATCGGGGTGTTGGTGTTTAAAAGACGGGAGGGGGAATCAACACATACTTTGCGGTAAAGTTCTGGTATTAATTCTCCAAGAGATGGTCTGACACTGCATTTATTTCAAAAGGAATTACATGAAATGTCACTGATGCATGCTTATTTTATAAAAATATACTATAGGTTTATAGAGTTTGTTGCCAAATTGAAAAAAATTACACTCTAAGTACCTACGTCCAGAATCTTTATAACTACATATTAATTTCAATGCTGTTGAATAATGTCATTAATAAATAAGATGCCTTGAGATTAATAATTAAAAGTGCTCTGATATATCATTTGTTAGTCAATATTACAATGTTGGCCTCTTCAGTTACAGATGGCTGGATTATGCAAATGAGCTCTTTAACACATTTCCCCCATTTCTTTGTGCTTGTGTGCTGCATGTAGCCTGGACACAGTCTGCTGTGCGTTTATCCGCAGCACTGATGCAAATTGGCTTTAGGCACCAGATAAACCTCTTTTACAGTTGCTGAAGGACAGATTTGTTTGGTTTGTATGTTTCATTTCAGGATGAAGACTGCATAGTGATTGTAACTCCAAGACAATCAGTACAATATACTGATTCGCAATACAAATGTGTACAAATATTACAGTAGACAATCTGACAGCAAATATGAGTACACCTTTAGCTGAACCATTTCCAAAAATGCCAATTGTACTATACATTTGCTCATGTGCCAAGAGGGAACACCTTCACACTCCAAGAAGGGGCACAGAGTGTGGGAGGTGATACAACTTTACAGATTTTAAGGTTTCTTAAGATGCACATAAACACAACGACGTACATAACACAAAGAATGACAATTTTACAATGGAAAGGAAGAAAAGCAGCCAAAATTAATGCATCGTTTACTGGATCTATTTTGAAATGGAGTTCCCAGGACACGTCATCTCATTTAAGTCCGATTAACTGAATTAAAAGAAAATAGATGTTGTTTCCTAGGTCTTTAAAACCAATATGTAAATTCCAACACTAGAGTGGGACAACAAACTGACATTATGCTTTTTGACGGATATATACGTAATTATCCAAAGATGATTCAAAGTGAGTTACAGCAGTGTACTGTAGTAAGAGAGTCGAGATTTTGCTGTTGTTTTCAAAGAAGCAAGACAGAAGGTCTTTCATCAGCTGAGCAAGCAAAGAATTTGTAAAAGGAGTGTTTTTTTTTTATGATCATCTTTGTGGCTTTGTAAGCCTTCTTTCAAAAAACAGAAGAATTTTTTTTCCTTCCTGCAAAGAAACATGAGAAAAATATAAAATTTGGCTTTATTGCAGATAATACACCAGGATTATTTAGCAGTACATTCACGTTATTCACAGTATATTTACATGGTATTTGGTAATGTTCAAATACTGAAGTATTACTGCTCAGCTATACCCTACCACAGCGCATTACTGTACCTAAAACACTTAAATTCACCCATTTGCACACAGAATTTGAATTCAAGAGTTCGTTCACAGCAGAGGTTACACAGGTCAAAACGACAAAAGCATAAAGACTCATCAGTTCCTGCAGTGCCGGCCCGCCATGCCCCTCCTCTTACAGGGAGGGTGGGCGGAGCTTAGGCCACAGCTGGTTAAGTGTCGAGACAGGCAGGCAGATGGTTGTCTGTGTCCTCTCTGCTGTTGTCAGAGCAGTCCGAGGTGACGTCGCAGCCAGAGTCTCTGGGGCAGTTGTTCTGCTCTGCCTTCGCACCCTCGCCGGCAGATCCTTGCGTTCCATTGTTCTCTTTCTGGTTGTTGTCTGAAAACCCCCCCCCCAAAAAAAGACTAGTGATTTACATACACTACAGTTACACGTTTTTGAAGATGTTGTGATGCTGTGTTTGGCAGTTGGTGCATGTTTGAGGTTCTCGTTTTGATATTCAGGAAATAAGGTGACATCTAGTATCTAAGCCACAGCAAACTAACCACCGAGTTCATTTCCTGTCTTTCAACATGGCCTTCTTGCCCTCACTGACTATCCTTTTCTTGTATGGTTATGTTCCTACTGCTCTCATGTCTCTAGAATTAGAGTATAAGAATCCCAGGGTTGATGTATTACAAAGAGGGATTCCTGGGTCAGCATGCAAACCCTTTTAATGGGGCTTTGAACCAAACATACAGTGAACTCAGTAGCCTAATTCTTCAGACTGGCCATGAAATGAACTTGTTGATTCTGTAACGCAGTTCTTTAGTATGTGCTTAAGAAAATAGACCTTTGTTTTTCCACATTTACTAGAACATTGATTTTTCTCTCTGTCTGTGTTTGTGTAAGAGTTTGTACTGTAGTAGTACTGTAGCCTATGTGAAGGGTCATTTTTTTTTCCAGTGTAGCAGTGCGCAGGCGATCTTTGTTGTACTGCAACGTGTTCTGGCTCTGGTGTGGACACACAGGGCCGGATGTGCTTATAGCTGTTCTTCACTCTCTGTGGTTTAGACCTTCGCCACGGCGTGTTTCTACCCTGCAACAATGCCCTTCTTCTTTTGGACATTATGTTGGTTTTAGAGTCACGATTTACCAATGATGTTGAATATGATCACAACACGAGTTTATGATGTGAGGAACCTTTTTTAAGGGCCGTTTTATATAACTGTATTTTTGTGGCGTGAGTGTGTTTGGGGTCCCTTCGCTCACATTCTGAGTCCTGCAGGGACTGGGTGACGGCCAGCAGTTTGAGTCTGTGCTCCGGGTCGGTCACATTCAGCTCGATCAGATGCTGCTCCTTCAGATACTTTAAGTCTTCCACTGTCTGATATCCATTCAACAGCAACGAAGATTCAAGCTCCTGCAAGCGAGAAGCCCGGCAGATGGGACATGACAGCTTAACATTCAGAATAACGAAGGGTTTTCACATCCAGTTGTTTATAATGTTAAGTGTTGCTGTCACATTAACTGGTTGAATTTGACATCCTCATTTTAACTCTCGGATTCCCTTCAGATTTCCATAAAAGTCGCATTTTTACAATTTTCTTAATTGCTTATTACTGATACATTAAGGGGGAAAGTACTTTATTTATCATGTTTACCAGGACAGAATACCTACTTCCTAGTAATTCAACACATTTGTCAATACATCTCGCAAGCCTGAAACATATGCTGTGCTTTTTGAGATTAACATCAAAACTGTCCCTGTCCGAATACCACATTTGAAAAACAAGCTTTTATATGACATTTCCCTGTTAAACGGCACCTCAAGGTTGAGTCTCTCGAGAAGCTCATGGAGAGTTTTTGGCCGAGGCCTCCTGCTCCTCCTGTGGTCACATGTCCTGTGCACTGGTGCAGGCTCTTCTTGCAGGACATCCACATAGATGAACTTAAAGCTACCCACTTTCCCGTTCAGCATGCCCGTCCATATGCCCATGGGCGCCTTACTGATGATGTCAATTACGTCTCCCACCTGATCACGACAGGACATTCGGCATAATGAGTTTTGGAATGAGTTTCAGAACGGGCTGCTGACTACTTGATTGGTTTTTATGTGATGGTTACCTTGAGTTTGAGTGACTCTGTGTCATACGGGCTTGGGACGAAGTCAGTATGAACTTTTGCCCTGCCACAGAACTGGCCTGTGAAACTGTAATCTTTCTCCAGCCTCAGACCATAACCGGAGGGCACAGAGTTGCTGGTGTCACCACCTAGTGATTAGAACCAGAGTCACCTTCGAGAGTATTTAGAAATAATCTTTTACCAAAAAAAGCATTTCGTTTCTCTTCAACCTAGCATCAGTATTAAACCACCCCGCCTGCATTTGCAGTGTGGTTTAATACACAGTCGTTTCATTCCTGCCAGCAGTCGACAGAGGGCGACGAATGAGGCAGAGCACATGATCAAATCCTAGAAAAGCCCAGACCCATACAAGGAGCCGAAGTTGGCCTCCTTCCTCAGGCGCTGCAGGGAGGTACGGAGCTTACCAGTGGAGCCCTGCCCACTGTGGAGATTTTCTATCAAGCTGCTGAAGTTCGAGCAACCGTTGGCTGAAGCGGCACTGTGGTTGACCTGGTCTTCCCCATCGTCTCTCTCCATGTGCTCTCCCTGTGCGAACAACAGCACAACTTCGCCAGGGTTCTGTTTCTACGGATACACTGAACGGTCACTAGTGAAGATGACTTTGTCAGGAAGAGGAGTGTGTGAAACACTGAGGCGCCGTGCAACTGAATCTGGATGTTGTGTTGTTACACAAGGACATGACGCAGCTCTTGCAGTCCACAAGTGCTGTCTTGTCATATATATCTCAGAGGCCTTTGTAGGAAACAAGCGCTGTGTTTTCCCCATGTACACTGGAAAACCTTTGTCACAGATTGTATTTCCTGAACACCTGCCCAAATGTAGGACTCCAGCAGGGCCTTTAAAACATTTTCAAGAATGTTTCAAGAACAGTCTTGAACAACTAATAATAGTGTTTTGCATTGACTTTTGTTTTTTATGTAAGTAATAAAAAAAAAAAAAAATTCTTGATGTCTTTCTTGATTGTGACCACATATATGTTTTGTTAGACGTTTCATGTCAGTGGTTGGAAAGTTGAGATGTTTTTTAGCGATAGGTTAACACGAAAGAGCGCAAGAACAGCACATGCAGCATAACGGGTGAGAAAGCACTACTTTCATCTGAAGCACTCACCATTTCCTCTAGAGTTTTTACATATTTTCTCCCCATCCTCTTACACATCGTCATGGTGATGGCTCTCATCTTCTTCCCTATTCCTCCCTTATGATCACCCTCGGGTGGCTCCCCCTCGGTTCCCTGTGGACATGGACCTGTTCCTCAGTGACAGGACTGTGATGAAGCTGTGAGTCAAGATAGACCAAACCATATCGCTGCCAACAAATGCCTATTCGCCCATCTGAGGTTTCCTTATCTAAACCAGTGTATGTTTAAATGACATTTACCAGAGAGCCTTCACAATCCTCTGCTTTGGCTTGTGGAGACTGGTGACTGGTGTCGAATCTCCCAAAGCTAGAGGAGCGCTGTTTTAAAAAAATAAAATAAATAAATACATTTTTTTATAAAAAAAAAAAGTTAAAAGTTGCATAATTTGATTCCATTCTTGCACTGACACTGAAAGTACAGTCTTAAGAGAACAAAATCATTTTTGAATATTTAATCTCATGGTTTGCTTTTTTTCTCCGTTTGGCCCTTATGCAATCTATGCAAAGTGGTGGAGCAATATCACCACATGAACTCAAAAAGTTCTGCAGCATTTCAGCCCCATCTACCCAGATCTCCAGTGCAGGCTGATAAGCAGAGATTACAATTTCTTTAATACAGTGATAAAGCAACCAAACAATACTAGTACACGTTTTTTACCTTTGGTTTGTTCTTGGGTTTGTCCGAGGCATTCGAAGCTCTCCTCTGAAGCATGACTCTTGCTTCTCTTTAGAGAAAAATCTTCTTGTGCATGACCAATTGCACCACACTAAAGCATCTCACGGAATGCAGACACAAACACACACACACACACACACACACACACGCACGGGTCTGAGCCTTCACTTCCTCATCTGTTCACAGGATGTGAAGAGCCACTCACACCTAGAGCTCAGCACTCAAGTTCAATGCTTCAGGGTGATATTTCACATTAAACTCAAGGGCTGGAAGAACATAAAGCATCATTCTTATGTAATTGGGATGGTCTGTTGAATTGCCATTCAGGAAGTAGTTTTGCACAAATGCACAGGATAAAGATTGACCAAGCATGTAGGTCTGTTCGTTGCATCATTTTAACTGCTGAGCCTCTGTGTTCTATATTCATATTTGACCCAGCAAATGACTTGAAACTGCTAATTTCCATTGATTCATTTAAACTACATTAATTACATTGTCTATGTTAACTACATTAATTATATTAATTTATTATTCAAGCTTCAGTGCTTCTCCCCTGTGGTCTACCATTTGAAAGTCAAGCTAATGTCTTCTAGTTTGCTTTGCCATAAAGACAAAGGGCTCTAAGGGAATAAACCAAATTTTTCCAGATCCAACTATTAGAGGACAACCAGTTTGCATAATTTGCATAACTCAAAGGACACCAGGCTAACTGGTCTAACTGCTAACCACAATTTTCATAACACAAATGAGATCATTCTAACTGTTCTAACTGCTAACCCCAGTTAGCATAATTCAAATACAATCATGCTAAGTCGGTTTCCTCCAGCAATGGGTGCGTTAGTGTAGCCGGTTGAAGTGCTCCATTAGTTCTACGGACGCCGTTAGGTCGGTCATTTCCAGGCAGGAGGCTCCCACACCACCCATGGCAACCCTGTGGCGTCCCCTTGGTGTCTCCACGACGTCCTGCAGCGTCCCTGCAGCTGACGAACAGCCCCAGGTCTGAGGGACCCTCCGTCTCCATTACATCTGGTGACATGGGAGGGGCTGTTTTTCATGCTTCTTTTTACACACTTTAGGCAGCTCTGTGCAGGCTACCATGAGGTTTCCTTTGTTGAACACCAACTCCGGCAAGTGGGCTGTAAGAAATCATGGCTGTTAGGGTCCCTATCTTTTGTCATACATTGTTTAAAGGAGTAATGTATGGATAACTACTTAACAGTGATGTGAGCAATATCCTATGTAACTGGACCTATCCCATTGTATTTGGAAGTAATTAATTTTGGTCTGTTTTTGAGCTTACAAAACTCAGTTCATAATATATAAATATACTATATATATATAAAAAAGCTCACTATATGCTGACACTAACCCTCCACACTGCTATTTTCATTATATTGTGCCAGTCTTTTTGTCATGTGTATTTCTTTTATCTCTTTCTTTTCAGTTGAGTGATCCTACTCATTGTGGAGGAGATAAGTACTAAATGGGTACTGTGTTTTTTTCCCTTCCTCACTGTGTGTGTTTCAGTGCATATGTGGTGTGAAGCAGAATTTTGTGCAGTGAATTAATCAGGACTAGCTAGGACTGGCTAAACACCAGCATTACAAGTCCCTGCTTGCATACAATGGATCTGCAGTTTAAAATCATTTCTCTCTTCTGGCTGCTGTGAATCAGGATCCTCTGTAGGGAATGAATGCTCGTCTTTACTCATGCTGTATGTTCCCTTTACTCTGGGGGGAAAATATCAGTGACTATATTGCTGCCTGTCTTCATGCCATGCAGTATTAAAAGTCATGTCAGCGATTTTTGCTTTGTCTCCTTCTCTCTCTCTCTCTCTCTCGTAAAACCTGATAAAGTGACTCATCATGGTCCCATAATGAAGAGAATGTCTCATCTGTGGTGTTCCTGACCTCCTCTGGGACAATCTACTCTTCTTAGTCCAAACCAGCTTCCTCAGCTTTGCTCCATGCCTCACCCTCGCCGCCCTGCTGGCCACAGATCATAACTACAGCAGGTCACTGGCATGTGGAAGGTTAAGTTGAGGATAATGGTCCCCTTTTGCACTCTGTACACTTCCTATTACTCCGTCCCAGCTTCTCAGAAGCCTGTGGGACATGCTGGTCTATGGGACTGGGGTCAGCAGGTTTAGTATCTCCCCACTTCAAAGAGCAATGAACTTCTAGTGCAGGGTTTCCAATCTAGTCCCAAAAGATTTCTAGACGTTTAACTTTTTTTTCTTCTGGTTCAGCCAAGTTATCTGGAGCTGTAGAATGCAGTTACCTTGTCTATGTCTGTTAGAAAATTAAGAACCAAAGAGGAGGAGAATTGGACTGTATTAAACATCTCTCCTCTTGCCAACTGGTTAGAGAGCTCAGCACCCAGGGGCCAACTGTGAAGCTTGCTTCAGCCATTAAAACTGCTTCTTTGTGGAAATGTGCCAATGGAAGAAGGACGCAGGCCGATCGGCCCTTAACGGCCGTGGAGAAGCCCGTCTGCTGCAGGCGTGAGTGGGCATGGCGGAGTTGGCAGAGGGCAGACCAGTGTGACCTACCCAGGCATGTGCAGGAGACACACTAGCCACTCTCAGCCATCAGAGCCTAAGCTTCTTAATAGGCATCATTTTTGCAAAGCAGTCGCTCTGTGTCCAGGCGTGCTCAGCGTACGTGGATTTCCATAAGTACCAAACCAGACGCTGGGGACCCCGAGCTGGTTTTTTTTTTGGAGAGAACATGCTGTGTGAGTGCTGAATGTGGGCCTACAAACGTGACGTGAATCATATAATATAATACAGTCAGCCCGGTGGGGTGAAACCATTGAGGTTGTTCGAGTGGATCTTCCTGCTTGATTTCCAAGCTTTCACTATTAGTCCAGTCATCAAAGTTCATACCCCTGCAAAACAAAAACGTTCAAGGTGTCTGGAGTAAAAAAAATCCATTAAATTTAGTAGGAATTTCAATTAAAAAAAACACTGAAGTTAATGAAAAGCATATGTTAGCTTGGGTAGGGAGGGATGTCGTTTTAGAGTAGAGGTGACTTGTCTGACACTGAAGGATGGCTAACACAGAGAAATTATACTCAGCAGAATGGGCCACATTATGCAGGTGGAGATTTTAATGGAGAAAAGATTATAGTACACAGCAACACTCTCTGATGGGCCCTCTCATTTGTCTGATGTTTGACACAGCGGTACCACCAACATCACAGAGGAAAAGAGTCTGTAGAATGTGTTGCAGTGATGCAAGAGTGATGCAAATGAGTATGAGGCCGTGGCCGTCAGACTGACACGGATGTGTGGCTTCTTGAATGTAAAGTAGCCTTGCGAGCTCTTTGTATCCCTTCCCCCTCCCTTCACCCTATGCTTGAATCTGACACATGAATAAGCATGTCTGTCTGCCAGAGATCGAAAAATAATAATTTCACTATTGTGTACCACCTGACTGGTGCGATATTTCTCTCCTTTTGCCACATTCATCTCCAGTCCCTCATCTTAGGCCCAGGAGCTTCATCAGACAGGAAGCCTCACTCATATCTAACCAGAAGTAGAGATCTTATGTAATCAAGACTGGAAGCGAATCACAAGGCAAAAAAGCACTGCTCCTGTGGTGTTTTGCCAGACTGTTGCTCTAACCTCTTCCATGCTGAGCATGGAGTTCGTGGAGATCTGGAAGCCACAGTGAAATGAGTCCATGCTCTCATCCTCCAGCAATATTACCTTCATTAACTGAACCAACAGGTGCTTCACCGATGAGGTGCAGGCATTAAAATTGCTGTCTATATCATCACTGACCTAATAAGACTGAGAGACACGGTGTCCTAGGTCATCACCACCTGACTTGCCATTTAAACACACACACACACAAACACATACAGACGGACACCCTGGCATAACATTTATCTTCATTTAGATGGATCTAGAAGTGAACCACCTTGTTATTCCTTTTGGAGGATGGCCAGGAAACATTACTAGATGCTACAGTCTCTGTGAGAGACCAGCAGTTATGTTTAATAGGTTGCAAGGAAGCCAAAATAAACCTAGATTACGCTCACCAGAGATACAGCAGAAAAGCAGGGTAGCTATGAAACAGCTGACTGGGAGTGTGTGCTTTATTTAACAAGCCAGTAACAGAGTGGTGAAGGAACTAATTATTAGAATATTTCCAGGAGTGGGAAAGCAAAGTGCTGTACTAATGTAGTATCCATTTTACACACGTGTAATATGTGCATTTAATGTTAAGATAATTAGAAAGTCAATAATACTTTATGACTAAACTGACAGATGACACTTTCTCATTTTGATATGAAATGTTTTCATTTTGACAACACAGTTATCTCAACATGTATATAATTTTTTACTGTTTACTCCACATTGTCTCTGCTGGTTCTAATTCAGCACACAGTTTATTTTTAGTAGATAGAGTGAGTGTTTGTGGTTGCACCACTCATGCATGCACACACACACACACACACACACACACACACACACACACACACACTAACCTTGCTAAAAGTTTATACTTCAAGAATTAGCTCCACAGGTTAGCTGCACTTGACACCCCTCTAAATTGATCTCAGTTCTGTGTTTTCACTCAGAATTGGAGTGACACAGCTTTAACAAGCTAGGTGGTGCAGTAGAACACTTAACTTCTCTTTGATGTCTTCAAATCACCCTTCATGGGAGTTTGGAGGTTCCTGAAGAATAGGAAAGAAGTGATTGTTTTTTTTCTGAACTTGTTCTGCCTTTCATAGATGTAACACTTATTGGAAAATTCCATCATTAATACTTGCATCTGGTCATTTTCCTGATGAATGTGGTACGGATACAGTCTGCTACCAGTTTGTGAAGTTTTAATCACGTACGGTGCAGATAGTAGACACTTATGCTCTGAGGCAGGTGTGGAACCTGACCACACTGAGAGTACCCTCATGCTGTAACAGATGGCTTACAGTGCCAGCAGGCAGCCACCAGAGGGAGGCAATGAGCCAGGAAGTAGGTAGGACTTGTTAGCCTGATCACCCTTAGGTGACTCCACCTTATACACAACTCCGTAAAGCAGACTGCAGAAACTTGGTGTATGTTACATGCATGCATGCTTCCTGGTTTTCTTCTCTCTTTTGTCAGGGACGGTTGTCCCTTGTGTCTGTCAAAAATTTGTGCTTTCTGGAGAAAGTTAGCCCCAGCCCTTTCAGTTGTTTGTCTGTCTGTCTTCTGTTAACTACCCCACCTCTCCAGTAACTCATTGGTTCAATCAAGACCTCTGGTCTAACATGGACCTGGGCTCCAATTCTAGCAGTGAGGCTCTTGCCTTTAGTGTCTAGTGGATGTGAGTGGGGGTTGACCCACCTGTAAACCCATTCCATCTGGTTAGGCGAGCCACCTTCCCCCTTCATGTCTCCATGTTCTCTGTCTGTAGTTCTTCACACTGTTTCCCCTACTCCCTAGTAGTGCAGTTGGCTGAGCCATACTCTCATGCTGCCTACTTTCCTGGTTTGAACCCCTGTTTGGTTGTTCGCCCCAGTTTGATTATAGTTCTCCTCAGCTGGTTTTACCTTTTCTTTTTCTCCCCTTCTTTGCCTTCTCCACCACATCAACATTTGGGGCCTGCTAGGTTTGTTTCCTCCTAGTGAATAAAACCGAGGAGTGCAGTCTGCTGGAGTTTGTACCCCCTGAACGCCCCGGCAGCCCTTCCACCCCCTCACAGACGTGCTGCATGGAGGCAACCTTAAATGACTCAACAGACTGATGGATGGCTTGGAGCTGCCCCACTAGCCACTGCCCACCAGACCTCCGAGGCTGCATGGCCTCCCCTGGATGGGTGAGCTCAGCTCCTTTCTGTGGGGGTCCTTTCTTGCCAGGGTTTCCTCATACAAGCTGTCAGCAGAGCCCTCCGATACCGGAAGGCAGAAAAAATGCGAAGCATTTGGGTCTCATGTACTGTCCCACAGTGTTTCCCTGTCCAGTGTTACCATTTTCCAGCAGTGTTAACAGTACTAGAACTGAATCCAGCATTGTGCATGTGTCTGTAATACTTACTCCAACATACCTAATTCAACCTATTTAAAATTCCCTCTGTGATTTTGGAGCGTTGGGCCAGGAAATGGAAAATGTACAGCTCACTGTGCACTGTACATTAAGAGGCTTACAGTTTAAGTTATATCTTAAACAATATAACACATTTTACAGTGTAGCTTATATCTCAAACAATGTAACATTATATAGTGTATCTTATATCTCAAACAATATTACAAATTTTACAGTGTATCTTATATCTCAAACAATGTAACACATTTTACAGTGTATAACACAATGTATCACATTATACAGTGTATCTTATATCTCAAACAATGTAACACATTTTACAGTGTATAACACAATGTATCACATTATACAGTGTATCTTATATCTCAAACAATGTAACACATTTTACAGTGTATAACACAATGTAACACATTATACAGTGTATCTTATATCTCAAACAATGAGATACACATTTTACAGTGTAGCTTATACCTTGTCTCAGTCAGTATAAAGCATCTCAAAGCATAATAATAAAGAAATTATAGTGGTGGCTTGAAATCCATGCTGAGGAGGCCATGAGATCTGATCCGGCTGGATTCACACGGGGGGGGGGAGTCAACTGGGTCAGACAGAGGGGGTGAGAGGTGGAGCTTTCACAGAGCACCTTAATGTTAATAGGCAGCATGTGTGTAAAGTAACAGCATGTATGTACAGTAACAGAACATGTATGTTCAATAACAGCATACATGTACAGTAACAGAGCATGTATGTACAGTAAGAGAGCAAAGCATTAAAGACAAACAAAAAGGGATAATGAGATATCAGCACTTATGAGATAATGAGATAACAGAAAAAAAAATAGCTGATTGCAAGCTGTGATTTTAAATGTTCTGGTGCTTGATTCCCAGAAGCAACAAGCATGTGTTTTAAAACTAAACAAAGAACTTAGTAAAGCCCCCAGTTTTAAAATAAACCCTTCCAGTGATCCTTACAGCTGAACTATGAAATACTGTAGCCATTATTTCAGGACCTTTTTTTTTGCTTTAACTGGAGCTCTTAGAGAAACTGGAGTCCATGAAGGTAATGGCTACTGGTGGAAAACGCTCCTCTGCTCCAAGATCTGAAAACTCAATCCCCTCTCCATGCAGATAATTTTCTTATCCCTTGACAAACATCCAGATGGAGTCTTTTGAAGCACCCAGTTCACAAACATCCACCTGACTCCTCACACAGCACCTTCTTAAGAGCCAGGATGGCTTAGACTATCACAGATGGAAGCCAAGCGAGGACCATCACACCATTCTTTTCTGTAACCCTTTTGTCTTGCGGTGTGATTTTATCACACCGCTCTGCAGGACAAGCTGTTATCCTGTGTTTGACTATACATCACCGCAGGTCATGTGGCAGGAACATCTCCCCCTAGTCCTAGTACATTGCCCTGCAAGCTTGTTTCTCCTATACCAACTTCTTATATCCCAACAAACATAGAAATCAGGCTGGAGATCATTGAAGATAGACCATGTTCAGACCATTAGGTTTACATTCCAATATTTACCACTAGAACCTGGATGACACAGTTCAATGACTTTGAAAAAATCCCATAAAACCCTATAAAAAGTCACTCGTCCTGGGGCACACTAACAATGTGTGTGTGTGTGTGTGTGTGTGCACACGAGAGTTCCTAAACACCGCATGCTGCCAGCACCCCGGTGCCTGAGTGACTGTCGGCAGCCTCTCATCTTAGCACAGGTCGAAAATCCCTCCTGTAATCCGATACATGAGGAGAGCCGTTCCTCGGCCACACGGGCGCCTCCAGCAGCCCGGGCTAGCTGTGCTAATCCCCCCCCTCCCCCTCCAGGCTCACCCTGACACCCTGCTGGAAGGAGCACAGACAGGGAATCAGCCTCATCAGCCCTGGAAAGCCCAGACTGGTGAAGCCGTGACTGAAGAGTTCAAAAAGTGGGTCCCTTAATCAGTGCAATGGCCTAATAGATTGGATATCAACATCGAAAAGCTGTAAAATGTATTCCAAAAAAAAAACAAGCATATCAACCATATTCATCCATTTTGATTCTTTCTATTTGAAGCATGGACAATTGGCTCACACAACTTTAACTGTTATCTTTATGGTGTGATCTTAATAGTCTACATACTTACTGACATATTTTCTGATGGCTTCAGTAAAACGCAGATAACCTATGATGATGTACCTCTCTCTCTCTCAGGATACAGATAGTGCACGTGAGCTTCCCAGAGCTGTTTCATTAAAAACATATGTGCAGACTACACACGTGCAGAGAAATCAAGTTTACTGAAAAGTATGTAAAAGAATGTAAAACTCTGGGTAGAAATCCAATTAAAACCAGGACGCAGGACAGAAAAACATACAACAATCGAAACTCTAATTTATTTCATTCGTGTAATACAGTGCAGACTTATTAGCAATCGGACACTGCCAATTTAGTTGTACTGGTGAGACAGCGTCCTCTGCTGGCTGCCTAATGTTAGTTATTAGTGCTGTTAACACCACATCTGCTGCAGTTTATTTTTTAACCCAGCGATCTGTAAATCTTAATTTTCTGTCTTTTAAAAGTCTAGTTTTATTGTTTTATTGGTCGTAACTTTACCTTTTGTGCCGTTTATGTTCTTGTCCACTTGATGGCGCTGTTGCCATTAGCCCATTTGGATCATGTTCTGTAAAAACATTAAATCCTGAGTTCAGCTTTACAATGAGTATGATCTTTATTAATAGTGTTTGCTACTCTGTCGCTTTAGTGGTTTTGTTAAGCTTTTCATTAATGCTTTTTACGAATGTTCGGCGGCATTTCTTTATAAGATACACGAATATATTCACATACAATCACAAAACCTGTGGACCCGATGTGAAAACAGCTCTTAACCCAAGCGAAAATCTCTATAGGTGCAAAGCGTCAAGAGGTCAGTAAGAGGAGGGGAAAAGTTCTCAGAATGATCTACGTGGCTATAAAGCTCCAAATATACTGACGTGGTGTGCTGTGGAACCATTGATTTTCTGCGCCCTTGTTCGGTATTCGTAAATTGTTCAAGCGGCTGGCCTTCGCTTAGCACATCAGCTCATAGCCTTGACTTGACACAGAGCGACGGAGCAGGTTACAGCGTGGCTCGTTTACGTTATCGGCGAGTGCTGCTTCCCGTAACCTAATGACGAAGAAAATTGTAGCACTGTGCGTTGGAATCTTTTTATATTCATTTATATTAAACTATTGTTAACACACATTTTAGATAACTATCCGTGGTCATCAGTCATTTGAGTTCGGTGTTCGTGTAGACATTGCTGTATTAATAAGCAAGATGAACATAATGGAGTCCTGTGTTAAATATTTCATTATGATCCCATTTAGTGTAGTTGGGCTTATGGTACTCTGGGGAGTAGCACTTACACACAGTTCAGACCAAGTCCTTTACTGTAAGGTACGAAAAGACACTTAAAACTCAGGTCAATCCAAGACTTTGGGTGAGTGTATGACTTAATTAATCCTGTAAAAAATAAATAGATAAAATGTTTAAAAATCCCTAGTAATGTTCACAAAGCAGAACAGGCTTATTAAAAAAAGCCCTGTGGCTAACTCTTAAGCCATGTGCCATTTTACAAATGATCTTTTTATATATCAAATATTAAATACCACAGTTGCTTTCATGTAAGCCCAGTGCCAAGACAAGCCCAGAGTATTTGAAAAGATGCTTTACTTTTTAAGGTCAAAATGAAACGAATTCTGTTTTACTCCGCCACAGGTATTTGGACAGTTGTCTAGTAAAGGACTTTAGACTAGATAGTGTGTTGAATAACTTATATTTGACAAATAGCTCCTGCGTGTGATGGCAACAGAGACTCTTAATCCAAGCCTTCCTCCCCCATCATTTCCGTCATCTCCTTTCAGGGTCATGGAGTTCGAGCCTCCCTGCCACCCTCTCACCTTTGTGGGTCCTCGGCCTCTTTCCCTCTTTCACCTCTCCGCAGGATGTCTACTCCTGATGGACTCGACAGTTCTGGGGATGAGGGAGGGGTTCTAATGTGGTCAATCATCTGTCAATTTAAAACAGGTTTTTATGTTTAACTATTATGCGCGGTTCATTTTAAATGAACTGCAAATGAAGACTGTGGAACTAGAATATTTGTTACATTAAGTTTTGATTTGATTCTTAAGAGACTTCCATGCAAGCACTGGAGAGAGTAGTTTAACTGCATCAAAATAAAATGTGCATTTTCTCTGAGTGCTTCAAGATCGGAAGCGGCAAAGCGTGATGCTTCCACGGCTGCCCTCAGTTCCACTGAGCGGAGCAGCTTCCTCTCTGACCGCTTCTCTGAGCGCCACGCCCACTCTTTCTCTTTACTTCAAAAGGCCTTATATACTGCAGCATATCTCTCGCAGCAAGCAACGGTAAGGTATTATTAGAAAGAACATAAAACAACGTAGGCCCTTCTCGAAAAACATGGCCAAAGATTTCTCAAGTAACAGAATGAGCGTGGCGGAGCGCTAGTCCTTTGCAGAAGACATTCGGATGTTTTTAGTTAGCCAATGTACAGATTTAGAGAAAAACATTTTCAACATGAAACAAGGGGCGGTGGCTAGCACCTCGCCGCCACCCACACACTGTTTGCGCCGAACTGAACTGGGAAGAGGGTGGGCGCACGGTCGACAGCCTTTCAAATACACTTCCGCTTTCCAAATAATGTTAATACATGACACTGAAGTTTAGCTATATGTAAGACCTTGACATTTAATTCTTAATCTAATTCGAGACTAAGCCTATTAGCAGCGCAAATGAAACCCGCCCTGGAAATACCACTGCCAAATTGCAAAGGCAGGAGTTCGTCCCATGAGCTGTATGTTCACGTGGTTTATGACTAAGCAAGTTCGGGGTGGTTCCTGGAAGAGACAGGGACCGATTTTTGATCTGCCCTCGTGTCAAAAAGATGCATGACCAGAGATGATTTGAGCTGTCGTTTGTGCGCCAGGCTCCCAGAGAGAAAGAAAAAACATCAATCCATCACCAATATCTTTGAGAAACAACATCGTATATCATTCCTCAAGGGCATCATACACTGCTATTTCTTTTACAGGAGATGATTTAGGGTGTCTTGAAGGCCAGCAACCCGATCACCTTAAGAGAGGTAAAAAAGGCAGAAGAATGAAGAGGGATGGAGTGAATTTTTTTTTCTTCCTCTGGCTCTCCTTCCTCATCCTCCCTCAGGCCACTCGCATGCCTGAGTTGACCTCCGAGCCTTCAGTGTGCACGGAATCTGAACCTTAGGGTCGTGACTTGCTGACCTCCCCGGCAACCTCCTGAACGCTTGACGCCCTTTACTCACAAAGTGAAACAGTCGTGGCTGACCTCCCGTTCCCCACTCTTGCAAAGGTATGTGAGAGTGCTGACCCTACATGACCTTTCATTAGCTCTTCCTTTTATTGCTCTGCCTGCTCCCAGCTGCCTTGTCAGCACATTGGGGGTGGGGTAGAGAATATCCACTACTTTTTCACTTCAAACAATGATGAACATTTGCTTGCTCTTCTCCTTTATTTTTGTTTTTTTAGGAAGACTTTTATTACTCTCAGAAAACTACAATTACCAATAGACTCTGCTCTGCATCTACTAAATGATGGCTCCCATCTTTCCCTTATGGGAAAAAAACACAAAATCTGGCTGGCAGACCTGACTGGAGCTAAGAAGATTGTAGTCCAGCTTTGGAAATTTTCAAGTGTTTGCTGTCTTTGGAGCTTTTTAGACATTTCTTCCCTCAAATGATGGGCAACATGACTCCCAATGCACAACCAATCACAATCTTAGTGCGGACAAATGTAAATATAACCTAAAATATCAAAATAGGAATGTGCTAACTGTGCAGCAATCACAATTCAGGTGGTTAATGGAGAGGAAATGGGTGGAGATGGGGTGGAGCACGCTGGAAGGGAGGAGAGGGCGAGGGACTGCCCGCATTAATGTGATTTGTTGCATTGGATGTAATTTGTTGGTGCTCCAATAAAAACTTAGAGATAAAAAAGTGGACTCCCTGGCACTAGATTCCCCTCACATTCTTTTCTCAAAAACACACACGTAGGAGAAACCTCTATTTCTTTGGTCAGGAAATGAATCTAGAGCTCTGCATATAGCCGATGTCGGCGTTGAGTACACATCTGTAGCTCTGCTGCGGATACTCCATTTGTTGACGTGCGTGTCTTGCTAGCAGCTACAGCTCAGAGAGACAGCACCAGCTGTTCCTGCAGCAGCAGTAGACACGAGACAGCGAGTGTGTCAGGTGGAGCGCTGTGTGTTTTGTTGTCCAGCGCTCATTGGGCAGGCTGTTACATCCTTCTCCCCTGCCCTGTTGGTACCACATGGCTGTAAATGCTCCCCCAACCACCCACCTCAGACGCGAATCCTGAGCTCGAGAACAGAGAGCACGGCCATAAGCACGTAGTCCGGAACCACCACACTCTAGGTTCTCCTAGCTCCGCCTATTGATCTACCCCCCCATTACTCGACAACATTCCAGTGTGAATTTTCCACCTTTCGGACAATAGTGGGAGGCCGTGGAAGAGTGAGACGTGGAAGAGTGAGACGTGTGCAGGCAGCGCTGAACTGCTCTGTCCCGTGTTCTGTGTGGGTCACGCTGTTTGTCAGTGTGCACAGCTGGTGTTGCTTTAACACCGATCGTTTCTTCTCGGCCGTCTGTGCGCGAGGAGGCGAGCCCCTGCTTGCGTACGCACGCATTCACTGGGTTTTCCCACTGCCCCCTCGGTGATCTCTGACCCCCGGTGACCTCGCATCACGAGCTGGCCTTTGGTGCGCGAGTGGGCGGGACTAGAGTAGACCTAATTACACGGAGGGAGAGAGCAAGAACTGTAAGGAGGTTCATGCTTAATGATGACAAAGCACTGGTGATGCTTGTTACCTTTTAATTGGTCTATTTTTTGCCTGTTGTTCCTCTTTTTACAAGACAGCCTGAGCGCGAGTGCCTCTGGGCTCCTCCTGTGATATGCTTCGCCGCCTGCGTGCGTTTGCTATTCTAGGAGCTGAAGTTGTATTTTAGAGCGGAGTTTTGGGGCCTTTCATTTAATCTTAGCTTGTACAGCTGAATGGAGTTTCCAGTGCATTGACAGTATATGGAGCACGCTGACTTAACAATTACATGAACACCTTCTTTTAAATATTAACCATCACAAAGTGACTGTGATTCGTAAGGCAACCCTACATATTATGGATAAAAATAGAAAATAGATTTCAGAAGATAAAGTCAAAACAGCAAACAACCCCCCCAAAAAAACAATGATTCTGTTATGACCTATTTCAGTCTCAGCAGGGTTTCCACTGTGTAGAAGAGTAAAAGGAATAGCCTATTTGTCCTGACACCTAAATATCTGTAAAGCTTCATTCACCTATAAAAGACTGTTACCAGGCAGTAAAAAAAAAGGACTATTGAACAGCAGAGGAGTTTTCAATTCCCCAGCAAAACCAAGTACCATTTGTTTGGCGAGAGTGATCCCCAGTCTAATTCCCACTCTGCATGTGTACAACTAAAAGCTGGAACTCGTTATTCCTCTATGACCATCCTCCGACTGTGTGGTGTGATTGCTACCATGTACACTTTAATAGGATAGTGCAATAAACCCATTTTCTGGTCAGCAATTTCACGTTCCTCACACAGTGTGAATTAGGGAAAGCTGCGTAAAAAGAGGTTTCACCGCCGTCGGGAGGGAACGGGAGGCCATTTTTCTTTCCGAATGAAGACCCACGCTTGCTTTTACTCCTCGGATGCGTGAGGCCCTGCCTCCCTGCTCGCCAATCCCCCCCCCACCCCCCACCCACGCTTCTCACGCAGAAGACGTTCATTTGCAGTCCCACCAGTCCGAACAGATTCCACTCACCATATGTGAGAATGGGATTTATTTTGGGGGGTAACCACAAACCACCACCCCCCCCCCTCACACACACACACCACTACCTTTTCCCACCCTCTGAGACATGTCTGCTTTTTTGAACAAGAAGTTTATGAGGTTGGTCAGAGGAGGCGTGGTAACTGTTTGCCTGTCCAGTCCAGTTCATTAATTAAAGGACCCTTGTGGTCTTCTTTGACCTGTATGAGCGAGCTTGACCCCTTCTGCGTGTGAGGACGGCAAACCTTTTGCCTTTACAAATGGGTCTGGGAACTGCAGGTAAGTGCAAGCGAAAGAAGCCCATGGTGAGTCCACTCAGCAGAGAACTGCCCCCGAGGGCCAGGAGGGCAGGTCCTGGGTGGCAAAGTGGGCAGGGACAGGGCCTTCCCCCTACAGGGAACCATCTGGCCAGATTAGCAGCCACGAATCAGAAGATAAAAAAAAAAGTTCCTTTTTTACCTTAAGGCTGAAAGATCACTGATGGGTACGGTGGGCCAAGTCTGCTTTTGAGTGTCACTGACCATTAGGGCTGAGAGAGAAGCTGGGCGTGTGTGAACTGGTGGAGTTTTGGGGTTGGGCGTGTGGAGATGGATGAGGTGGTAGGTGGATGAAAGAGTGTTTGGGGGGGGGGGGGTGCGGAGAGACAGAAGGGGAAGGAGATGCAACTCGTTGTCGAGCCGTGTCCTGTCCTAACTTGTCCCGCTGCTTCCAGAACCTCTCGCCGGTCCTCCTGCGTGGCACGATCACAGAGCTCTCCGAGCCACATCCGCCTCACAGTTAAGATGTCAATGGTGCGTGCTCTTCCTCAAGGTCAACACACCCTAATGAGAATCCACCACGGACCACAGTAATTATCGGCTAGCGACGTCACGGCGGAGAGGAAAAGCCTAATTATTCCAGGGCATGTATTAGATAAAGGGTCTCGTTGCCAGCATCCAGAGTGAAATCGTTGGAAGGGGATTAGATTTCCCCAAATACCCCTTTGTTTGCTCCTCCCATGTGCTAATTGCGTTCTCCTCTGCCATATACCTGTTCTTGGCTAAAATCATAAGTGGCTTTTTATATTTAACTCCCTAGTATGTGTTCCTGGTAAACATCCAGTGTAAGTGTCCTCTGCTGAATATCTAATAGCTGTTTAAACTCTGCTGGGTTTGGAGCATCGTCCAGGCAGCCAGAGCACTGCAGCTCCTCCCTCTCGCTGATCTGAAGGTCACTGACTGCCATACCAAAAGGGCGCATCAATTTTTAGAGCCCTCCCGAGGAATGCCAAGCCCACCCTCCCACCCCCCCAACCAATCACCTTGCCTCCTGCAGAGAGATGACTTTCATTGTTTCTCAAGGCGTTGATTTGTGTGATGTCCGATCAAGCACGTGAACGGAGTAGGAAAACAATTTCCCGGACTTAACTTTTATAAATGAGTGACGGTGCTGCGCCTTCCCTTGAGCCACTGCTCCAGAAACTCTTTCCTTTATCTGTGTATAAAGGCAAAAAGATATTTCCAGAGCCCATGTGGAGGAGAGTGGAAGCGATCAATAAACGTGGATCAGGGTCATGCGGGTTATCACGACAGCACAGTCATCCGCTGGCTCGTTTCTCCGAGTGCCACCAAGTTTTCTCACACTCGTGATCGTTTGCTCCCAACGGGGGTGGGAGGGGGGGGTGTAGGTGGTGAGGAATGCAAGCAAAGTTGTTGGCAATGAGCCTCTGTTATCAAACCAAGTTTGTTGCTGTCCTACTTTCTAGCGTTCGCCTTTACACAAACGGTTAAATGTGCCAGACGATCCCTCGTTTCTCTCTGTCTTTTTTTTTCTCCTTTTCCTCTCGGTTTTCGTGGCGCTGTCACGAGACGAAACAATTGCCGCGTTCAGTCCCGGACCACTTCGGGGAGTAGTGGGAGCGAGACGAGACGAGACGAGACGATCCAGAACAAACGCATGAAACGCGCGGAAGGGACGCGAGGAAGAGCGTGGTTAAGAATGAGGAAGAGCGTGGTGAGGAGTGAGTCATCACAGATCGATGTGACCAGTTCCCTACAAGAAAACCTGCTTGAGTTCACGAAAAGCCCAAGCCAGACCATTGCTCTGACCTTCTCAGCTTCTCAGTATCTAACCCTTAGGAGAATGGAATCCATGCCTTTGTAAAGGCTCTTCTGCTAGGTAATCATTAAAAACACCCGAGTCATGCTTGTACCGGACACGTGCCTTGTCATTAGGGACCAGCAAAGCTTTCAAGTGGGTTTAGTGTTGGTCCACAATGTTTAAAGTACTGGGCTGCAGCTCTCAAGAGACTTTCTGCAAATGTTCTTTTGTAGTTTTGTCCACATTGCATATGGTCTTATCTACTCAAAGATAACATTTTCAAAATATTTCTGTAAAATAAAGATGTCATAGTTGTACGTGTGTTTTTGAATCCCACCACAGCCAAAATAAATGTTTAGGTTTCTCAAAAACCACTTTTTCTTCTGGATGTATAGAACACTGCGAAGTCTAAGAGGGCCCCAGCATGTCTGAGGTCTGCGTCAGTTGACTCTGCATTCACCCACTCCAGCGCCTTTCGCCACTTCCTGAATGACCACCCATTGCTCCTGTCCTCTCCCCGTCCCTCCAGACGCAACCGCAAGTGCCGGACGCGGCGCTAATGGAGCCCTGGAGAAGGAGGGAGGAGGTGAGTATGATCTCCCTCACCAATCTGAAGCGCTTCAGTCGCTACGACCGTCAACAGACACATCCAGTCCCTTGTTGACAAGGCCACGAGAGCAGATGGCCTGGTGGACTGTTTCCCCATTAGGGTAAAAGCTGCATGAGTCGCCCGTTGACAGCAACGGATGACAATATTGTTCCTGAGCAGCTGATAGCTGATTACTTCTGATTTTGTTTCTGTTTACTCTATCTCTGAGCCATCTCACCCTGGGGATGGATGACCTTCTGCCCTTTGGTTAGTGCTGTACCCTGAGCATATATAATGATTTGCATTTTACGATTGTTTAACAAATAACCCCCTGTGGACAACTCTGCCCGCCCTCTGGGAAACACCTCCTTTGGTTCCCAGGAGACATGGGGGTTTAACCCATTTTGCTCTCGTACAGGAGAATGACCATAGCTGTTATAGACCTGAGTCACTGGGAAATGAAGATCATTTGAATGATGAGCTGTTTATGTAAGAAGGGGAAATAAATCAACATACATTATGTTTTCATAAAAATGGGCTATAAAATAGATCAGGCATTTTCACACCAGGGAGAATTAAAGAAAAAAAAGGGTTAATATGTCAAGTAATATTTTACCTTGATTGCACATTCAGGAATGTTTATTTGTCTGAATTATTGTGGTAAGAATTATTTGTTGTATTTATCTAATCAAGCTAAAGGTTTGTGTAATGCCATTCAGATTGGACCAGGAAGTGTTGCATTTGATCTTATACGGTGATGTGTTCTGGAGGTGTATCTGGTGGGGGCCACTCATTGTGTCAGGGGTTCATTTTTTGTTGCGTCTCTCATGACTTGGACAGGTTTACCATGGCTGTCTACTTGACTTCCTGTCTAATCTTTGTACGTGACATTGTAAATATGATCTATGGATCACGCATGATGTCATCTTTCAGAGGAAGTTGCGGACTGCCGTATTGTTGAGTGTTTCAACTTTAGTGGTGGTTGAGGTTAGGACTTAGAAAGTAATGTGTGTACAAGGGTGTGTGTGTGTGTGTGTGCATGTGTATAGTGGCGAATCAATGTAGCAAAGGCCTTCTCCTGCTATAGAATGCTCTAGGAGATTCCTCAAGGGAAAAGCAGGTCAGAGAAGCACAGAACATCACCAGCGTCATCGACACACGTGACCACTTTGTGCGTTTGTCCATGTCTAAGCGTGTGTGTATGGGTGTGTACACGCTATGTTCGTGTCGGATCTTCCGAAGCATGAAATAGTACTCAGGTAAGCACGCTGCCCTGAGGCTGTCCCCTGTCTTCCACCCAGTGATTACTTTAGCACATTGATTTCACTCACTCCCCAGACAGGATCAGTTGATTGACCGCGTGCAGGAGTTCAGTGGTTCGCCGCTGAACCTGTGGACTCAATGTGTGCTGTGAGCACTAACGAATGCTGCACGCTTCACCACCCCCCTCCTAAACCGGCCCCCGTGAGCCAGGATGCTCCGCCCCCCCTCCTACGCTGGTCCCCGTGAGCCAGGATGATCCGCCCCCCTCCTACGCTGGTCCCCGTGAGCCAGGATGCTCCGCCTCCCTCCTACACTGGTTCCCATGAGCCAAGGATGCTCCAACTCTCCAGCTTGTGAACACATGACGGGGACCCACCAAATGCCAGACCTTGTCCTGCCCTGCAAAAAGTTGATAAATAAAGCTAAAAAAAAAATCTATCTCTAAGTGCAATGGGGATTTTGCTTCAAGAATGCTCCATGTTGTCGGATGCCAGAGAGTGCCTCCTTTGGTTATTACAGACAAGCTTGTTGAAAGATCTCAGGAAGTGATCTCCATCTGCTTCTCGGAAACCAGCAGGTCCAGACGGCCAGCTCCAGGGAATAGGTGCCTGTCACTGCCCTCCTCCAAATCAGGCCACACGTACACGACCACTGCACTCGCAGGCAGTTTTTACTGAACACTAAAACTGTGTTGTTCTCTCATCTCCTCTCTCTGAAAGGTCACGGCGGACAGCAGTTTTGGGACATTACCCTCGGATGACTGCCATAAAGGCCATGCTAATAAGTAAGACCTATTGGCAGAACGTTCTGGAGCCTCTGAGTGATAAGTGCTTGAGCCTGATCAATGGGAGGCACCATGCTGTTAGTGGCAAAATCAATATTGTTTTATTTGCTTTTACAATGGTGAGGCTTGTTGCAAATGAGTGCCGGAGCAGAGTTAGTTTGGTAGCTGAGTCTTACTGCTGAAGCCCCCTGGAGCGTTTTAATCAAGAGATCAGCGGCTGACAGCCTGTGGGTCCTTTTGCCTTTAGGGCAAGGCACTGCTGCCTTTCTTGCCTTTAGGGTAAAAAGACATTCAAAGCAGGACAGCCAAACGGAGGTTCACGTACTTCCCACACACAGTTACCACTGTGCTTGGGCAGATCATGTCCTTTTATAAACCTGTTCGTGAAGCAAGGAGTAAGTATATGTATATCACATTCTTTAACAGAAAAGCTTACCTTGTACCTACACACACTAACCAATTAGTAGGTTCACCAAGCCTAGTGGTAGAGTTTACAGGGGTGTAGTTATAGATCTGGTACCCTCCACCCTGTCCCTCAACTGTCAGTTTCTAATAAATAAATATTTCTACTGAAGGGACTGAAGTGTTTGTGGATTGATTGTAGTAGCACTTTAAAGGTCATCATATATACTGATCACACTGAAATCTATTCTGTCATTTGGGTCAGGGCTAAGTGAACTATAATTCCCCATGAGTAGTTACATAGTGGAGATAAAAGAGTCATTGTAACATGTCTGTTTCCAGTTAAATAAAGTGAAGCATCTATCCGTCACGCAGCTCAGAGATGGCAGACGATCACAGAGCAGAGAGACGATGGCGTGCTTGGCGACAACACCCCGCGGGGCTCCTGACCTTTTCCCATTCAGGCTTCACTGAGGCTGGATCAATCTCCCCCAAGGAGATCCCCACACACTGCAGCCATATGAAGCCAGGAGAAGATCTGCAGCACTCGTGCGTGTGTGCGCGCGCGCGCGCGTGTGTATACAGAGAAAGACGAAACAAACCCGACCCTGAAAACAGTAGTCTTTCATTATCAAATGCAATCTTTCCAGCTGCAACCAGTTGGCAAGGTCAAACATGACGTCACTGTACTTCATCACAAATATTTTGACTGAAGATCTATATTTAATCTGTTTACTGTAATGTACCATTGCGCATTAATGGGTGATTAATAAATTCGCCATGTGTGAGTTTCGTCAGGGAAAGTAGAAGCAATATATTATAATAATAATAATAATAATAATATAATAATAATAATATAATAATAATATATTACAGCTTTTGTTTGTTTGCCTCCATCTCAGTCTAAGATTTCATATGGATTGGTTTTTTTTCTCATATAGATTGATCTCCTTTTTTTTCCGAATCTCATTTCATGTAAACTTTGATTCTCCTGCCATGTTTATTATTCCTCGTTTGTTTACATTGCCCCATATTCTCTTACTTGTAGGTTCTCCTCAAATGAACGATCATTCACTCCACAAGTCCTGAAGCAAGCAGTGTGGCCGTGTCATTCGCAGTGTGCGCGTGTATGCGTGCGAGACCCAGCATCTCACAGGCCGTTAAAGATCACCTTGGCAAGATACACCCACCCCCCCCCTCCCCCCATCCAGTGCAGATCTCCCTCATCTGCATGTACATAGAGGACAAACAGGATATGACCTGCTCTCTCAGGGATGTTTTGCCTTCCACCGCTCCCTGCTAAGACTTACCATTATCAATGTGTTAATACAATGTCATCAATAACATGGCACTTTTTGGCTGAATGACCTCAAAGATTGAAACCCTCAATTACGCCACCTCTTACTCTCCCTCTTTGCACCAAACCAATTATGACACCAAGTTGCAAAATATTTGCCAACCCACTATAAAGTCTCTCTCTCTCTCTCTCTCTCTCTCTCTCTCTTATGATTCATCAGGGCTTTCTTTTGAAGCAGACACACCGTCGTGCCAAGGCGGCTGTGTTAATAAGGCTCAATAGCTTTCCTCGATGATTATCTGTGACAGCTTGGTCAGGAATTAGCCCAGCTCTCTCTCCCCTGCGGGGAGCAGGCCCATGGCGGCGTGCGGCCGTCTCCACGGCGACTTCCAAGCAGCGGCGGGACCCAGGCCGCCACCTGCTTTCAGCGGGGCCGTCCGCCCACTCCCGCGGCCTGGGCCGATCTGTCTGTTCAGGAGATACTTTAACCTTCATCTCCAAAGAGTAAAACAAAGAGCAGAGAGAGGGAAAGATTGCAGGGAACATTTGACACATCTCCTTAAGCCAATGTCTGCTTTATCATCTTTGGCAGCTCTCATTGGTTCCCGCTAATCAAGTGGGAGAGAGATGCACCACCCTAACACTCAGCGGGTGACAAATATATTATTAACCAGAGGAAGACGTGCGACCTTGGCCGTGTCACCCGAGGACCTGCTGGCAGTCATTCCGCCAGCAGGAAACAACCTTCATATTAAATCCCTGCAGAGGTCAATAAACTAAATAATTCACAGAGGTCATTCACTTTGCACCGAAAACTGCAAAAAAGAGAAGAGATACACACATACTTATACTAACACACACATAAGGCAAATCTTTAACTCTTTGATGGCTGAGTTTGCCAGCCTGGGTTTCACATCCCCCGTACACACTACGACCTTATGTAAGGGAAAATCTGCAATAGTGATCTATTTATTCTTGAGTCTCTTGCTAGCAACTGTTATTAATGTATTCGTTCAAGTATTTCAGTGATGTGCACCTCTGGGTAAAAGAGATTTTTGATATTATGTGCATGTTATTTGTATCTGCACGAGGTAGACACATCAGCTCACAACTGAAAGGTCACAGTTAAAGAAAGGAACATCATCACAGCCAATGGGGCTAGGCTATGATAGCAAGCCAGCGATGCATTCTGGGAGACTGCATCATTGCTCATGTCAGTGACCAATCACTGGAACTGTGCCTGGACATATGACAAATAGTTGTGTCTGTGTGGTTAACGCTTCTTGGTGTAAGTGTTCGCATTCTGTGAAATCTGCAGACAAGGTCACTGACAGTGTATTGCTACAACAGCTCTTCTTCTCAGAAACACCTAGAGGCAGTTTGTCCTTGTAGTCTTTACCCTTATGGCTAGGAGTGTTTATCATATTTTATTATAACCACCAGGGTACTATTCTGTAACCATACTGATTTATTTATCTAGCATGCTAATCCGTGCCACAAAATATGTTTGTTAGGCAGTTATAGGGATCTACCACAGCAAAACATGTTTACCTCTCCTGTCTAAACTTGTTAGTCAGTCCTGTAAGTCCGACACTGAAACACACAGTAATGGCATTGATTCACCCGGGCAGGCCACAGCAGGTGTGCCTGGCCTGGAAATTAGAGGACACGCGTTGTAATCCATATGGCAGCGAAAGTTAAACCCAGATATATTTGCTTATCCCTGAACAAGTCAAGACTCGGCTGAAAGATTTATGGATCTAGATGGTAGTTTGTGTTCACTGTCTTCTGTTGTGACTCGGTTATTATGCAAACATCACCAAGAACTGCAAAGCTACAGGTGTCTCATGTAGTAATGACTGCTGAAGCTCTTTCTTGAGATGGATGCGATATCTCACGCGCGCGACGCCGCTCGTCCGAGCTGCCACGCCGATTCCTGCTGCCGTAGCGACGCGCTGTAATTAGACGTCGCGGAGCTGACGTCCCGAAGTCGCTGACGCTATGATGTTTTTCTGCCAAGGCAGCAGTTCTCGAAGCATCATATACATCAGGGCTCACCTGGCAAACATGCTGCACGTTATTTTGCATAAAACATTTCACAGTTCGGTAGAGCCGAGGCTGTCTGGTGTGACTGCAATAAACGCTGCACAAGTGGTTGTAGCGTGGAGCCAGAAAGTAGCCGGTGATAGCAGACAGTTGGCAATAAACATTTAATGCTGTAGATACAACAGCTGCCGTGGGGCTTTGAACTAACAAAACTGAGCAAGTGTGCTCCGCAACGAACAAGCTACGAGTACAAGCTCCAACCGCTTCCACTGAGTGAGAGATGTAGCGATGCAGGAAAATTCTTATAAAATGTGTGGCTATGCATGAGCGAATGAAAACATTAGAGCCCATGAGGTGGGCTGGGGGTTATAGGAGATGGACTTTAATTGCATGAAGGACAAAGTTACTGACCCGCAGAGCATTCTGAGGATCGTGTTTCAGCTACATCTCAAGGTCAAACTGCTTGTATTACCATCTCTGCTTTCCATAATGTGCTTTTATGTCAGGAACTTCCACAGGAGTTGGAAGATGTTCATATCCAGGTGTTACTGAAAAAAACAAAGAAACCAAGTCTAATGGGTTCTCCATTAAACAGCTGAAATCAGACAGGCTTCTTATGGTGATGGGCGTTTTCTGTTAAAAGAGAAGGTGTCTAGCAGATGTAGAAGCACTTACGTCATTTGCACACTTTATGAAATGTTCTACCTACTGATGTGCTTGAATGTGAGGGATAAGAATGCCAAATATGTTAAATCTGCTCCCAGGACAGAGATAAGAACGGGGCAGTTCGGAGATTCAAGGGCAGATAACGCAGAGCAAAACTGCTATTGACTGGCACCCAAATCTGACGGCTCCAATTTAAACTCCATATGTATCTGTAATACCACCCATCCTTACGTTTCACGATATCTCTGCTTATATTTAACCTGTACGTAGCCAAGCACCCCGTATCCAGTTTAACACTCACACACGCAAAACGTGAACATCGATATTACAGTGTCATGGAAATTTTACATCTTCTGCTCCTCTAGTCAGCACTTATTGATCGACAGTATTTATGGTATATACTACTTTAGTGGAGGGGGAGGCGTTACCATATAATATTCAGATTGTGTGTCCATGGAGTTACCCTTTATGGATCGTCTCTGGAGCGTGATGAGCACAGCTGGGACTGCAGTGCTGTCCTCCGGTGTGTGGGGCAGGACTGCTGTAGTACTGCGGGCTGTGTTTAGTCACCGAATCAACCACCCCCAAAAACACATGCATGCGAACCCTAAACACACACACCCTAAACACACATTCCCTAAATGCGAACGCTCACTTTAAACACACATACACACAAACACCTCTACCCCTATACACATGCGCACACACACCCCGAACACATACACAAACAACATGCATGCACACACTCTGAACCGAACCCTCTCCTCCCCACCACAAACTTACCCACAGTTGCACACTGAGCAGAGTTTATCAGCGCGACGTACGGCCTGTTAAAACGCCTCGGCCTGTTCCATGCTGATCTGATAATGAATAAACAGGGGCGATTGAATGTCAGTGGCCCCGTGGGAACTAAAGGAACGTGCCTGGGGGCCAGGGACGCCCCGCACCACACACACACACACACACACACCCCCACACACACGCTTCCCTCTGGTGTACCAGCCCATAAAGAGAGAGAGAAGCAGCCCAAGTTTGTAACCTTGTGGGGCTGTCTTTCTGTCCTCTGATAGGCTCCTCACTTTGTGCTGGGGGGGGGGGGTCTGAGTCTCCCCCACAGGTAGGCCTCAGTGACACAATACAGACAGGACTACAGCTAGGAGTTTAAGGTAATCTCCGACAGTCAATTCACAGCGTCAAACCCACACATTTTGAAAGTAGATATCATCTAAATTTGGATATTCCCAGACACTCTGTTCATGTATTAGTCTTTAGATGGAACTGGTCCATGTACTTACACATACCTTCATTTCAAACCATGGTGTGGAAGAGTCTTGTCATCTGTGCTGCATTATGTATGCATTATAGATAAATGAGTTATGTGTCAGCTATAAAGCAAGCAATTTGACAGGGATGACTAGCCTGAAAGGCTGTAAGAAGCACATGGGCAGAGTGAGTGAGTAATGGGACCACTCCAACATTAGTAATAAAATCTTCAACCAAGACACATTCTCATCTGAGTCAATTAGAACACTCCGTTGTTCCTGTAAACCAACACAATACATTTTACACCCTATTTATCTAGACTGGGATCCGAACATTGTGATGGGTGAAAAAAACTGCATAGAACTGTGTGCTTCTCTTACAAAAGCTGCCCTAAAAAAAAAAAATCCACAGTATCTCATGAGAGTGTCGTATGAAGTTAGAAACAAGGCCAGTAGCATGACAGGAATCGTGTCAGTTTATATACAGTCACCTCCAGTGAACTGAGCCTTCAGTATCAATAGCTTATCATGTGATGCATTTGCCCGTGTAAAGAGGGGGGGGGGGGCAGAGAGTCAGAAACAGAAGAATGATTTTGGAGTCACACACTCACAAAAGGAGAGTAACTTCAGTCAGATGAGAAAGAATAACAACAACCTAGAATCTTGTGATGGGAGTCACACAGCATTCAAATCCCTCTGCAGGGCTGAAAATGTTTTTTCAAGTGGCTCAGTCCTTGCTATCTGATATGTAAATTAAGGGGGGGGGAGGGACTTTTCAGACCACCCACACAACCCTCGAAGGGATTAGACAAAGACCAAAGATCAAGAAATAGGTCAACCACACTAGCAAAACTGTATGGAACGATTCACAACCAGCCTCTGTATAGCAGGAACGCTCGCAACCTCTTCACCTAGCACACTGGCTCGAGTAGATACACACACACTCACGTAAATAAACTCATATATGCGCTAGCACACTCAGGTGCAATGCGATCACTCCCAACCTAGATTTCCTTTTTAAGCAAAACATGCAGACGTTCCGCGAAGTGTCACTGAAGCCCGTGAGCACGACTTAAACCCATATTACACCAGTAGCGCGGTGAGCGCGGCAGTCTCAGCTACTCCGCTACGTTTGCTGTTTCATACCGTACGCGGCTCACCGCTGTAATCCACGTGTACTAAAAATCCTCCGCAGTAAAAATATTCCCTCAGTGACAACGGGAATTCAGATGAGTTTTACTGTAGCCTCCTCCCTTGGGCATGATAATAAAATATGTTAACAACTGTTTTCACGCATCGTGTAATCTAAACGCTTCTGTTATCTTAAGTTTTTATCACAGTAGTCCTTCGAAAAGTTCAAATATCGATTAAGAGTAAAAAATGGAAATGTAACTTTATACCAGTAACGAGGTCTGTAGATAGTTATGTTGTTGGGTGAAAAATATAGCCTAGGCTAACTGTTTTCTATTTAGATTATGAACCTAGATGGCATGGTAGAGCAAGAATACTTAATTTTATACAATTTCTATGTAGAAACTCTCATCATGTTTGATTACCGCGAAGGACGCCGTTTCGTTCTGAAACCAAAAGAGCACGAACACGTGCGAGAGTCAAACATCGCAAAGATTGCGTGACTTCGATCGGAGAGATTTCCTCGCAGGCCTGCGCCACGCGCTTTTGCTTCTGGCGGCCATAGACCCTCAGTCTCTGATAGGCTCTTTTGCAAAAAAAAACAAAACAAAAAAACAGACTAACAAATGAGTGAAACGAGACGGGTAACTCATTATAAGAGCCATCAGCAGGCCAAAGAGCGGGAGAGGACTTTCCAGCCTACTGATGTATAGGTGCGGTATTCATGTAGTATGTAATATGCTTGTCTGAGAAACTTTTAAGGTAATGGATTCTACGTGTTAGTGTTACTGAAACATTTTGGAGCAGGATTCTGTGTGATTTGCCATGAAGTAAATCTTGTAATCCATTAGGACTCTATTTAGGCCATGTTTTTTCAGCACAGCTGCAGTGGTGACCTGTGTTTGTTGTGCTCTAAATGTCAGAGAAGTGTAGATGTGGTTTAGTTTATTTGTTATGCAATATTCTACTGATGTGAAACTCCCCGCACCCAATAATGTATTGATTCACAAATGTAGTGTCGCTACATATTGACAGTCAGCTTATTCCACTGATTGTGACATCAGCCTCTGTCTTTTACAATATACTGGCTGAGTAACCGCCTCAGACTAACCAAAGTCATTTTATAGAAAGATACATAGCTCACTTGTGTGGAAGCTATGTACATATTTTCAGTACACCCTCCCTAATGTAGAATTGTTTCGAGTCACGCAGAGGTTTTCTAAGTGTTTTATATCTTTGGATTTCAACTTGGGCCAATTAGATAAAGTTTGCGGTCAATGTTCTGAGGTGAATAAGGATTTGGTTCCCAGTGCTGCAGTCCTTCAGAATTTCACCTAATTCCCTTTTCCTGTGAGAAACATCACTAGTGGTGCACAAATAATTCATTTAAACAGTTAATGTATAATCCAGTCCTTAGAGGATCCGGGGACCAAGTTCACTAGGCCAAATTTACATACCAGGAGTCAGAGTACAGTGGCATATCTGTGTCACTATATGCCTGTTGGCACCTGCCTACATACTCAAGGTCCTTCGCTGTCTTATGGCTTCCAGAAATGCAGTGGCTTATACCACAGGGAGGCCAAGAGGTCAAAGGTTAATGTCCTCTGGCCCTGAGGCCTTTTCCCCTTGAGACAGCTAGGCGTCGGAATCCAGACTCTGCCCTCGAGTGCACTCTTGTACCCCGCACTCCAGCCCTTCACACAGCACACAGCCCCGCCCCCTTATCCTTTATTGACATGCAAGATAACAAATGAAATTACACAAAAAAGATGTTCTTTTGGTACAACTGGATTACCTAATTTCTGAATATAAAATGAATTCTCTTGTGGATTTTGTGCAAAGGTTTGGATTCCAGTGCGTCCCAGTAACCGTTACGTGAACTCTGATTTGTGTAAAGTTTAGCATAGAGAGTTTTTTTTTTCCATTTGGTCAAAGATGGACATGTTACCAAATCATGTACTGTAAATAATCTGGATTTACACACCTGAGAATGTGGAGATTTTTCATACATCTGAGGGATGGGTAAAACTTGGCATTACATGACGATGGGTACTTAAATTCACACATTATAAAATACTATGATTATTAATTGCATTGTTACTAAGCACACAAGAAAACCTAAAGAAATACTTTGTTAGCATTTACTTTAATTCTTTAATTGTGTTCTTTTAATGTGTCTGGCAGTACAAGTGTATTAAGGAAAAAAAAGTGTTCTTTAATTAACTAATCTTCTTTAATTAACTAATCTTCTCTAAGTAACTAATTAAATGTAGACTCAACCCAAACTTAAACCGGACTTGGTATTGGTTGTTTAAATACACAATTCCCATGTTATAGGTATTGGTTGTTTAAATACACAATTCCTATGTTATAGGCCTTAGAGACATTTTGAGCTTGGTTGGTAAATGTACAGAATATCCATAAAATCACTGGACCTCTTTTACAAATAAAAAGCACACAGGCTCTTCTGTTCAGAGGTCAAAGGTTGAAGTTCCATGAACCACAGTTCTGTGAAAAGCTCTGGGTCAGAGGTCAGGCAGGAGGAATGAAGGGAGGGATATTGTATCTCCATTCATGTGGCATCTGAGGTCAAAGTTCAAAGATGAAAGGTCACTTAAGTTCAAAAGTCAACTTGGCAAGATATCATTGCAATTGCTGGTCTGGTGCCTCCCTGAGAAAGTCTAGATATCAGAGAAAATCAACATGTATATGTCAGTCAGTTATATTTAATAGCATAACTACAGGGTCGTCTTAATAAATGCAAAATTTGAATGTGGTGTTGCACAAGTTGGATGAACTAGATGTTTGAATAGTGTCTTATATATCTTAATTTGGAAACAATGTTGTTTACGATGTTTCTACAGTAACAGTGACTCAGAGTTTCATAAATTTTTAAATGTTAAGAAGCTTTGGAGATTTATCAGTCACTGACATTTCATGGCTACTAGTATCAGCTATCAGCTAATAGCCATTTTAAAGGTAAAATGGCGGTAAACTAATGAATTTAAACAGAACGATCTTCCAGATGTTCAACTGCACTGATAAGCGTGCGACTGTGATCATAAGCATCTCCTGAAAGCTAGTATGCAAAATATTGCGAAATCATATGCAAAATGAAGTATGTTAAAATTAAAATTTGAACATGTTTATACTGCTATGATGGTAATTTGATCAGGATCATGAGATTCCTTTCTGATGAAAATGCTTAGAATAAAAATCAGAAATCGTATACATATTCCATATATTACACACACACACACACGTGTGTGTAATATATGGAATACGTATACGATTTCTGATTCTCAGCATTCCATATATATATATAAATATAATGCACTCACTTTTTATATGCAACATACGCTGTGCGCGCGCATGTGTGTGAGAGAGAATTTGAGAATCAGGCGATCCTACGGTCACAAATCAGTGTTTCTGCTGTGCGTTTTCTGAGTATTATTTCAAGTTTCCGTGTCTCACTTGTTTTGCCGTCGCTTCGTATAAGTGAACGTTATGAGGAAGCGAGCGCGCGCACAGCAGTGTGAGAGTAACTCCTGCACCTTTAAGGGTGTTGTCTGGGAGCGCGAGAGGAGGAGTGTACATTGCAGAGTTCTCGACAGCTAGGGGATTCCGAGAATAAACAATTCAGTCAGACTCGACTACAGACTACAGAGCTCGATTGCCTCGATCCAACCCTGACGCGTTTTGGACTCTACTGACATATCTGTATCGAACCACAGAACAAGCTTACTCTTATACGAAGGAGACAAACTGTCACCCAAAGACTTGGTGAAGGATTCCCCAAAGACGAAGCGCTTTTTCGTTTAAGTGCTACCCATGATCAGTTAGCAGAACCAGGTACGTGCCAAGACGATGTGTGTGTTGCCAGCCAACCAGCTGTCTGAGAAATTACGCCAAGCGTTATAACGCGGAATTTAGATGTTATGTTCTGCATGTCGCACTCCATGCGTTCTTCGTAAAAAAAATTTTTCTTGCCGCGTTTTTCAGTGAATTGGGTTGAAGAAGATGTCGAGTACGCTGCGTAAAATGAACTAGATACGCCATGGTGGCTAATTTAGTTTCCATCTTGTTTTGTATTGCTGTGAGTCTTGCCTTTTTTAATCCCCAGCATATATTCACGTGAAAAGGGTGGATGAAGCCAGGCAATGTTTCCTTAACCGAGATCGGTGTGAATGTATTGTTATCTAAAGCAAAACTCGGACAAGCTGTTATAATCTTATCCGTTCTACTGACTTTTTCCGTGTGTACAGTAAGTCGGAGTAGGAAAATGATCTTTATCGGAGTTCACCACATTATTTCTGTTGAGGGCTACGTGATATCTGACTTTTCCTAACTGGTAATAGATGGCAACTGCGCTACGTTTCTTGTTCTTGCTTGTTGAATTCGAGCACGTTGTAAGAAGATTTAATACGTTGCCCAGACTCACGCTACTGAGCGCTCTACTTTGTTTAAAGAGTATTTAGATGAATTCGTGTCAAAACTGCATAACGCGCTGTCAAGTTGTACTTATAAATCAGTTTGGTGAAGAGCTAAATTGGAAACCCAACGAGAAGCAAGCATGTGTAGCCATCTCTTCCAACAAGGAAGGTTAAAAGTCTGTTGTTCTTCCATTAATTTATGAGGGGGGGGGGTGGCATGTCAAATGACAGCTATGGATTTTGGACTGTGCTGTGTTTATTGCTATCATGAGGTTTCCTGTGGCTTCAGTCAATAAGAAGAGACTGCAGAGTCAAAAGGTTATGGGACTCGCTGAGCAGATGTTGTGGCCTGAGGCTGCTACTGTTAGTTCAGGTGCCCTCTGTTACCTCTTTGGTGAAGAGAGCAAAATAAAAACAGCTGACCAACAAGTAAATGTGCTGTGCAAAAATGCAACTGTCATTGAATGGAATTAAGAGATGCTTGGATTGGGCTTAATAGTAACTTAAGGCTTCTTTCACTCAAGTAAGGTTTTCACCAATGCTGGATTAGAGTTTTTAACCTGAAAAGTCCATGTTTTGGACCACTGACTGCTCTGTTAGCGGTGTTCCCAAAACTAAGGTTGATAACCATGCTTGGGTTTCTGGGTTGAACTTGTTTAACATTGTTTAACATGCAAAGCGATCCAACTGTACCCTGCACAGCATGTCTGTCGACGGACAGGTAGTGGAGTGAAGTTTCAGGAGCGAACATGTTTGCGTTTTGACCTTTGTCAGATGAAGCAAACCAGCGGAATGGGCAGTATATTGGCGATCCCTGTGGGGGATGGGTGGAGATGTGGTGCTTTCCTTGACCCCCAGGTCAATGTACATCTGCCTCCACGCAAAAAAAAATGTCCGAGGTGCTGCTTGTACCTCCAGAAGGTGTGTTTGTGCTCTAGCTCAAGTGTCCGCTCATCCTGGAGTGGAGACCAGCAGAATGTGCGCGCAAGCGGTAATTCAGAATGATTGTTTCCGAGCGTATCTCATTGAGCGCACAGCTTAGGTTGGATTTCCAGGCGCAGCCCCGTTTGTTTACAGACATGCAGTAGAGACACTCCATTTTCCTAATGTTATGCAGAGGAGGTTGATGAAAGTAGGAAACTCCAGACTGTTCGCTGGATGTGTGACCATGGGCGGCGAGGTTGTTTAAGTGCGAGAGTGACTGGCAGGTGGTGTTGATGGTTGCTAAGGAAAATGAAAGTGACCGCCTTGTTTCCTCCTTCATGCATGGGAATACCGTGCCACGGAGCTGTTAACGGCAAAAACAGAGTCTCACTATTCTCACCTTAAAATGGTGCCACTGGCCTCGGTGTGTGTTGGGTGCTTTACGCCTCATAAGGGGAAAAAAAGCAGGCAGAGAATAAGACCTCAAAGATCTTGTATCTATTAGGGTCTTGGGTAAATGCAGTTAATAATTTTGCCCTGAATGTACTGAGAATCTCCCTTTCTGGCGTTTAAGCTTGGAAAACCTTTGCTCATGGCGTGAACCTAGCTTTGCACGCATGATTTTAATGCTGAACTGTAAAACTACTGTTTAAAGCTATGGCAGTCATAGTCATATGCTTGTTTTGTAGGCAATAGTTCAATGTGTATTAATACGAGTGGCATGAAGAGCAACCAGTTTCTTGGAACAAAAACAGCAAGGTATTCTGAAACCTTTGCCTCAGAGTAGTGGCTGCACTCATGCATTTATAGCAGAGGATTGATTGATTGATTGATTTTTTTTAATTGTATTTATTTATTTAGCTGATTGGTTTACTGTCAATAATTTATAGCTTGCTGAATTTACTTTGTAGTCCTGGCTGAAGATGCAGGTCAGATAAATTATTTGGGCCTTCCCTTCACCTTCATCAACCAAGAGCAGCTGTGAAATCTCTGTGCCAGGTGGTGGCATCCACCAACGTTCTCAGATGGCCTTCAAATTATTTGGCTAATATTTAGTTTGCTCCTGTCATTTGGAAATGGAAAATGAAATTTGATGCTCACCAACCTCCTGTTTTTTTGGCCAGAAATATATAACCACATTCATATCTTCTATTGAATAGCAAACATCTGTTCTAAATTCCTGTTCACATAAGCTAGTGTCCCTCATACATGAAGATTCCTTGTATGACCGTTTAGACCCCAGAAATGGAAAGGTGCTGATTACGAGAAACATGATCTGTGCTACTTATGTGGCATGTAATTCAATTTAATACAATTACTGTCAGAATAGATGTATGACTGCAATATATAGGCGTATCGTCCAGCCTTGTGAAGTGTCGGGATAACTGAGCTTGATTAAAACAGCTAGTCTGGTTCGGCAGCACTTTGCCAAGCCCTGGGCTGTTATTTAGCTGTGCCTTATTTTGAGAGAGCGAGAGAGAGAAAGAGAGAGAGAGAGGTCTGACTAAGTGAAATGCCACTCATTCTAGTGAGTCCAGTGGCGAAGGTTAGTGCCTTGTCGGTGTAAGCTGAAGGATTGATGCATGAGCCTGTCTGCTGAAGAATTCAAAGTCCAAGGCCGTCAGAGTGCGAGCCTATTACCCAGTCTGTCCTTCATGACTTCTTACCGGAGCCCGTCCTTTTGGGAACCTTCAAAGCCGCAGCAAGGACACGGTGTCTGGTGCTGTAAAAGCCGCGTGGAGGGAGATTTACGCAGTGACCCGGCTTAAACGCCGGTGTCTGGCTTCACGCGCTGCAGGCCCGGGCCTCCCAGGACAGAGCAGCCGGGAAAGGCCTCGCCACTTGGTTTCCACGTGGCATTTTTGCTCCGCGCAATTAACCAAAACGTTTGAGACGTTCGGTATTAATGAATGAAAGATGAAAGACTAGAACGTGGACCGGGATGGAAGTTGCGTAAGCTTTGTTGGTGGG
>JAOXYF010000015.1:12058177-12071705 GCA_028565775.1 Sternarchorhynchus goeldii
GTGTGTGTGTGTGTGTGTGTGTGTGTGTGTGTGTGTGTGTGTGTGTGTGTGTGTGTGTGTGTGTGTGTGTGTTAACTTGGGGGAAGGGTAAAGGAGCAGAAAGAGCTCTTAAAGTTATTTAAAGAGACAGCCGTCCAAATTCGGCCGCCGTGAAGACCCCCCTCACCAGCTGAGCTTCCTTGGCTGTCCAAACAGTCACTCTGCCAAACTCCTAAATCCAGCTTATGACTACCACTTACTCCTTTACCCCTCTCAACTCCGCAAAGATTTCCTTCAATGGTAGAATCGCCCCCAACAGTGACTCTTCCAGTGCTTTTTTAGTGTTTCTATACCGCTATCAGATTATAAGAAAAGTATGCAGACAAAAGCTTAAATCGGTCCCAACAGGCAGCAGTACTAACCCACAGCGCAGCTGTTGCCCCTGACGACGGGCTGACCCACTTAGGTGTAAAGTTCATGCTGGACTGTTTAGGAGAGCACACCATGGGCTTCTGTCACCTTTTGACACGTCAGACCTGGTTGACTCGTACTTTGGTTTAGAAGACCTGGGCCTGGAGAGTCTCGGCGGAGCCTCCTCTCCTTCGTAACGCTCGTTTGCGGGTTTTCCTTTTCCCCCGGCCGCTTGATTAAACGGAGGAGTGTCGGAGACCAAGCGGTCGATAAGCGAGGCCACACCCGCCAGCCCGTAAATCTTCCACAGTCCGCCGTCCCTCTCGTTTTCCTTTCGGTTTGCGCTGATCAGTTTTCCCATTACTCAAAACAGATGCGTTCCTGAGATGATGAATTATCTGCCTCAACCAGATTTGTCATCGGCTGATATCTGCCGGACGCTCTGGAGAGTCGACGTCTCCCCTCGAAAGTTTCTTGAAACGCGTCGGCCCGCCGTCACACGCGGGGGCCCCCGCCGGCGCACGTGATGGAGCGCCGAACTTACTCCGCTGCCGAGAATTAGTATTGGTTCCCGCTCGCTGCTCACATGGGACACGGTGTTTAATATCCACCACTATCTCCCACCTGGGGAACAGGGAGAGAGGCGGAAGCGAAATTGCTCCTCTTTTCCAGCACGTTGGTCTGCTCCTGCGTAATTTTAATTAAGAGTGTGGTAGATTACAGAGTCCAAGTCCGCGCGCGGATCTGATTAAACTTGCGCGGCTGCCCTGCCCTTTGTGGGTGCCTCATAGCAGTTAGCTTCCTCGGTGGAGGTGGAGGATGTAAAGAGGGAGAGAGGGAGATGGAGTGTGCAGCATAAATATTCCCTTGTCCTTGGGGAGACAAACATTCTCCATATTGGTCTTTTGTCAGACGAGCACGTTATTCCCCTCCCCCCCCCCCCCCCCACCAATGGCTTGGGAGGGGAGGGAGGGAGCGTGTGAATTGAAGAAGGGCGGTTGCTAGGGGCGGGGCCCTGGTGGCCAGGGGCGAGCGTGGCACGGTGCCCTAGTCGCTGCCAGCCACCCCTCCCCCCTCCCCTCCCGCCAGGGCAGGGCAGGTGAGCACGTCGCTGTAATTGGCACCTGCCGGCACACGCAGGCGTCTGGACGGGGGTGGGAAAGGGGGGGGTTTGATCTGCATGGCGTGCTCCGTGCGACAGCTGCCTAATTGGGCATTCTCCCCCAGCAGCGCGGCCGCTGACGAATAGCGGTGGATTACAGATGAGGGCACGGCGACCGGCACGACCTTCCCCGCGAGCTGTGACGGAGAGGGGCCCTGGGGGAGGGGGAGGGAGGGGGTGGGGTTCGGCTCTGCGGGGTCACCGGAGGATGAGGTCGTGAGAAGGTGGGGGGCTCTGCCAGGTGGCAGATGACAGAGCGTCACATGACGACGAGCTGATGTCAGTATGTCAAGGGCGCCGCTGACGGCAAGTCTCTCTCTCTCTCTCTCTCTCTCTCTATCTCCTTCCTCTCTCTTTCTTTGTTGCTTTTTCTCTCTTTCTCTCTCTCTTTCGTTTGTTCTGGGGGCTTGTTCCAGTTTTACGGCCGCTGGCTGTCTTCACAACTCGCAAGCCTGGAGAGAAAACAGAAGATGGCAGTTTCCTGAGTGTGGTGATTTTGAGTTCCTGCCTTCCTCTCTCTCTCTCTCTCTCTCTCTCTCTCTCTCTCCCTCTCTCTTTCTCTGACACCCCTCCCCTTTCTCCTCCTCCCCCCAGCTGTGTGTGAGGCTGCCAAGATGAGGTGGTGTCCCCTTGTTAGGAGCGATTAATGGTTCTCGTTATGTACATAATGAAATATTCCTGCTGATGCGAGAGGTGGTGTTGACTTGCTTTTCTCATCTCCACCACTGTTGGCCGTGTTATTGCTGAGTGGGGAAGACCCAGCTGCTAATGCACAAGTTTCCTCAGCAGAGCCAGTGCAGACCCCGAACCTGGTGTGTGTTTTAAACAGAATACTTTTAAAATGGAACATTTTTTCACCGAATACTTTCGTTCCCTTTGTCACTGCATTAAAATTCAATATTCATATCAAAGTAGGATATTCCAGATTCTGAGTACTTCTCTGAGTGTCATGAAGACGGCGGTCGGGCTGTGTGGGACGTGCAGAGCCATCCAGGCGTAAGAGGAAAGCTCCGGAAAGCTCTCCAGTTTCCTGGCCAAGGTGCGAACACTGAATTCCTAATGAACGTCACGTTAATGTAATGGTGCCGTCACTGAAAGACCAGTTCTGTGTCACTGATGGAGAGTCTATGAGCGAGTTTGGCCATTAATGTCTTTCACAGGAGTGAACGTGGATCTCTCTCTCTCTTTCTCTCTGGTAAATGCAATTTGCCTTAGCCCAACAGTATTGAGGAGTCACATAGGGTATGTGTGTGTGTGTGTGTGCGCGCACTCATACTGGTTTTGAGGCAGGGGAGGCTGTATGAGAAAGTGTGTGGGTGTGGGTTTTGAGGTAGGTGTGGGTGTGGGTGAGGGGGGGGGGGGGTTGGCGGCTGCTGCTCTTGGACGCATTTCCATCCGTCAAGATAAAATGGCGCGAGTTGTAAAATTTGATGAATTGGTTTACTCCATTGACTCACCTCTACTATCCCCTTGAGTGCATATGTGTGTATGTGTGCACACGTGTTGTGCGTGTGCGTGTGTGCCTGTATGTGCATGAGCATGCATGTGCGCGAGTGCGTGCAGGTCTGCTCGCGTGAGAGTGCGCGCGTTTGCTGTGTATGGGTGCTTCTGTTTATAGAGTGAGAGACAGGGAGGTGTCTGGGTTACTGTGGATTTAACAGTTTAGCGGTGACCTTGCTGTGCTTGTCTGAGCCACACGGCGAGTCCTCTAATCCCGCCGCCTGCCTGCCTGCCTTGATTAGTGACGGCACTTATCTGGGCGCGAGACGACACGCCCTCCGTTACCAGGGGGCGGAGGGGGGGTGGGGGGCTGGGCCCCTGCCCTCATCGAGACGTGGCACGGCATGCCAACGGAAGTAGAGGTGAGGGTGCGTGGGGAAGGTAGATAAGGGGTGTGTGTGGGTGTGTCTGCGCGTGTCTGTACGCGTCTCCCTGTGTCTGTGTACATCACGGAGAGCCATTGAGGTGGCAGTAGCTAGCATTTTGCCGAAGTCTCTTCCTCAGAAGAGGGAATTGATTCACACACTTTACCTGTATCTGCTCACACAGCTTTGGGCAGCGAAAGGCTTGCATCACACATCTCCACCACCGGCTGTACAGGCTGTGAAGGAGAGTGCGTATGTTAGCCAGGAGCCCAGAGCAAACAGCGAGGGGCCCTGCCACTGGAGTTTGGTTTTCAAGACCGAGGGTGGGGTTAGGGACATTGGTTAGGAGGAACGGGGTGGGAGGGAGTCTCGTGCTTGAACTGAACTGATAGATGAAATGGTAATTGGCAGAATGAGTTTCAGAAGTGTGTGTGTGTGTGTGTGTGTGTGTGTGTGTGTGTGTGTGTGTGTGTGTGTGTGTGTGTGTGTGTGTGTGTGTAAGAAAAAGAAAGCACAGTCTCACAAAATGTCCAAAGGAGCTGGAGTGTGGGAAAGATACAGTAATCACATTTTTGGTGTCAGGCATTTTGATTGGCTCTTACTCAGTGCCCTGTTTGCCAGCTGGATGGACACCACCTGAGTCTCCAGAAGGTTACACGTAATCATTTTATCTTTTCATAGGTTAAGTGCACTTAATTGATTAAAGACATAGATTACGCTCATATACCATAGTATGATCATGATGTTGGTAATAAATGTCTGCTATCATCTCTCTCTGCAGCTAATGGATTCTGGTTCTGTCATTCAAATTAATCTTTAGGATTTTCAAGTGTATTCAAGATGTGTTTTCAGCTTTAGCCACAACACTATACATTATGCTATAAATCAAACCTCGACTCCCATCGCTAGCATTTAAAAAAATAAATAAATACCAATCCTAGCGCATTCAGGCATCCCCAACCCCAGCGATCAGCCTTGACTGTCCTTAGTTTCTTTAACTAAAACTTTTGGAAACGATTTGTCATCTGGAGCGCATCTGTCCCTTAAGAATGCAGCGTGAAGAGAGACTGACGTGAGCGTACTGCGTTGCTGCTGTTCACCTCCCCCGTCTGGACGGACGTCTACGCTCCCTGCTGCTCCTCTGAAGCCACCTGGAGCGCACCGCCCGCCGACGTGACGCATCCTCTGCTGCGTCCTCCACGCTCCGTTCATGGTGAGGAGCCAAGGGGAGAGAATCCAGGAGATGGCACATGGAGGGGAGGTGCTGAGCGAACACTTGCCCTGCGCTGTGCTCTGAATGTGGGTGGAGCTGTTGCGTGCTTCATAACTGGAATTGGAAGCAATGAACAATAAGGTTCGAAGGGCTTAGGCAGTCGGTGGGTGGTGTTGGACGGGTGGTGGTGGTGTTCTTTTGGTCTATGTATGTGTACATCCAAGTCACTCACTATTGCCTCTTCGAAATTGGGTTATAGAGGCCTGTTTTTCTAAAATAAATTTTGTTTTATTTAATCTCCCGGAGCCGCATTGAATGTACAAATCCTGCACCGAGCATGTAAGGGCTGGCGGTGGCGGCCTTGACCGCTGCTTCCGATCGCATCATCTAAAGGCGTTTCGTCTTGGGTTCCTCCTTCAGACTCCTTTAACCTTGCCTCACCTTTAATGCAGCGCACACAGCTGCCAGCCCCCCCCCCCCGGGCGTTATAGGCGACCAGGGCCGTGTTGTCACTCTTTATTAACACCAGCTGTTGCATCAGGACCACAGCGGAGTGGAGGATGACGTTGACTCCTCACCGCAGATCCTGCTCCTCCTTCCTTTCTTCTTCAATTAATCATACATTGGCAAATGACTTGAATGGGTTACAATTCCTGCCAATGGAAGTAATGAATTGGCTTCCCTTTTTTTCTCTCTCTTGCCAACGTATGGGGACGACGGCAGATTGACTTTTGGATATTCAATCCTCGACATTTGCATCAGGGACCAGCCTTTGCAGTGGAGTCCATTTTCTCCCCACCTCCCGGCTGGAAATTGCCTCTCAGCCGCTGATAATGTTGTGACCTCGGTGTTGGCGGTGTGTCTCGGGCGAGCGAGGAGAGGTGGCCCGCCATGATAAAGCGCCTGTGCCCTCCTGCTGCTTCCTCACCACTGGCAAGCAAAATCACTTAAAATTCTGTTGGGTGTTATTGGTTGACATTGTCAGAGATGATGGATAATTACTTGGAGGCCAGTAAGTCAGAAGGAGAGACGGGGTGAGAGGGTGAGGGGGAGACGGGGAGAGGGGGTGAGGAGGAGGCGGGGTGAGGGGGAGACTGGTGAGGCTCTTTCCTTTTATGTTCAGCAGTGTGGCACATGGAGCACAAGGGTAGAGGACGAATTTGCAGATGCGAAAGGTCTAATATATATATATATATCTGATATAACACATTTGAGTTCCACACTGTCCTAATGGGCTTTATCCTGCTGGATCGCCCTGTACACCACCCTAAGCATGTATGTAGTACCTCCATCCCAACAGTGTTTGTGTGTGTGTGTGTGTGTGTGTAGAGGCCGGGATGTGATCTGGCTTGATCTGGTTCTAAGCCAGCTTCAGTTCACTTCTTTTATCTCTTTAATCTGGGGTTTTTTTTGGGGTTTTTTTTTTTGCTTCACTCCCTCCGTCTGCTTTGCTCCATCCGGTTTCTGTTTACCTCTTTTTGTAAACAAACATCTACACTGGGCACACAAGCGCTCTGCGTACATTACCATGTGCAGCACCTCGTTATAATCGAGTTAGACAGAGTTAAGCCAGTGGCAGGAAAACAGACTTAATCTGCCCATTAGGATTGTGGGAGATGGATGGAAGAAGATGTCAGGTGGACCTGATCTCACTGAGGTGTGTTTTGATGCTGTCAAATTTGGGTCATTGGCTTAGGATAATGGAGAAAGATGACCCATACTGTGGGGGGGAATCATTAATTCATTTTCCTCTGCTCTGTTATTATTGTTTTTGTTGTTGTTGTTTTGTTTGCAGCCTTGGACTTGTTTGGACTAACCTTTCTGATCCAGTGAAATTTGCATGGTATTCAAACATTGCAAGTGTAACCTGTGACAGCCACGGCGTACTAAAGAGTGACCGGTTAGGTTAACCCCTTGTGTCTGATCAGGTTAACCTGACAGGTCTGATGAGACTAACCGGTTGCGTCTGATCAGGCGAGGCTTTGAGGTGGCCCTGCCAGCTCTGTGAGTTGCACATGTATGGTGTATTTGGCTCCGATTTGCTCATTTTTCTGATCAAACCTGCAGCGGTGCCCGTGGGTCATGATCCAGCCCCTTTCCTGTGTGCCCGCTCCGATCCCATTACGTCACTCCCAGGGGCAGCGCCATCTTGAAGGATAAGACGCTCTCTGGCAACCGAACGACGCTGGGGGAAGGGGAAAGGTGCAGAGCTCCGTATTAATTAACCTTTGCGGCCGCGGTCTTGGCTGCGCACGGCGAGGGCTGATTGGGACGCCTGCGCTGACAGGGTTCGCGCCCGTGACTGAGCTCTGACGCCGCAGCCCCCATAGAGCCTCCGTCTGACAGGTGCGTCCCTCCACCCCCACCCACCCCTTCTTTTTACACCTGCCAGCTTTGCCAAGCCACTGCCAGGCAGAGAATGGAAGACCGATGACAGCTAGCTTCAATCCGGAGGGGCTTTAGCACCTCCGTGTCCAGCTTGTGCCAGGCCAGGCCACGTTGGCACTAAACCAGCGTTTGGTAACGTGTCAGAAAGAAGATGCATTCGACCTTAATCACCTGGCGCTTTTAATCTCCAAAAGCGCGTGTTTAACTTAATTCCGCTCTAGTATAATCACTTTTTCTTTTACGGAGTTTTAAAACATGCTCTAGGCTGTGGCCCACCATACTCATCCACGACACATGCAGGGGTGTAAGAGCCTCTTTTAGGTAAGGTTTTCTCCCTGAGCTGACTGAGTGCGTGCGGAAGAGCAGAGTAGCTGAATATCACGGCCTGCTGCTGCCGCGTGGGTTCAGGTCTGTGTGTGTCGTCCCTGAGAGATGCCGGAACTGGAGGGAAGTGACTGCCAAGGTGCTGGGGGGGCGGGTACTGTACTCTACCGGTTACACCGCCAAGTGTGAGATATGAGGCCAGGCAGAGAAGGGTCGGGCCTCAGGCCACGGGTCTTCACGTGTCGTCACAGGTGCTGTTGGCGCCGTGAGCCGAGTTGTTGAGGCACACTGTGCAAACGGGCCGGTTTGTTTTCCACGAAGACAGATCTCACAAAGCGCGTCAACCGGCTGAAACAAAGTTTACGTTCTCCACAAAGCCAAAGAAATCAAACACCATAGATCCTCTTTCTCCTCTTTATGGAGTAATTCTACCGTTCACGTTCGGAATTCTTGAGGCGTCATTATCAGCGAAACGCGGCGTATTGGACCGCTGTGCTTATGCCGAGGTCAGTTTGAGAAAGTTCCAAGACTTCTCCGAATTTTCTGGCGCCGTGTAAGTGACGCCTTCCTTCCTCCAGATGATCCAGGTCCAGCCCCTTTGCTCAAATCCCGAACTTTTCCAATTTAGAGGCAGTACAAAAACCGGCCGCGGCGTGTCAAGCGCAGAGGAAGGAGGCCGAGAGCCGTGCCTCGAGTGTGTGTGTCAGGATAATCCTCAGGAACCATCAGCCGCGAGCGTGGAGAGAGACGCTGCGCTCGAAAGCCCTTCACGCGTGAGCGCGAGCACAGACTCGGTTCTCGAGAGGCTCCCTGCTGGGCGTCACAGTATGTTATGCCTACGCACAGAGAATGGCTTTTGCCAGGAAATACTGACATCGTCCATATGTAGTTAATGTATAGACCCCACCCCCCCGCCCGATGATATTTTTTTTTTTTTTTTTTCAGTCATTATTTCTGCATCAGGCCTCAATTCCACATGGTGGATGCTCTGCTGGAAGCAGATTTTGTTGGCAAAATCGTTCTGCAGTCCACAGTCTAGAATGTGAATTCTTTTGTAATGTAATTTTGCCGCGTAGATGAATATGAACTAGGATGAATATAAGTAGACTACAGTAAACGTGGAAAATGGGCTATTTTGCATATCAATTTTAATCTCATTTTGGGTGTTTTTGGTGTTGTTTTGAAGGAAACACCTTGAGTACTGTGTTCAACTTGGTCAAAATGTGTGGTGTGTTACAGAACGGTCCACAACAGACCTGAAGAGTTTGCTCACATCTTGGAGTTGAGCCGTGTGCCGTCATGTAGAACTACGTAGACTCACGCTGTGTTCTCCCCCTCCACCGCAGGTCCTCCGTGTGGCCCCTGGCCTGAGCTCAGGAGAGTGGAAAGACGACACGCGGTCTCTCCACCCCTTTCCCGGTCATCCCTTCGCGGCACAAACGTCGGCGGTATCCGGAGGCATGGGAGGTCGGTGCCGGGAGGCGGAGAGGTCCTGCTGACTCCTTCTTGCCTGCTCCGAAGCAAGGGGGCTTCACTGGGTGCGCCGCAGGAACAAAAGGAATGCCAGCCGGGAGATGGCGTTTCTGATGCCCCGTGCTGCCGTGGGTGGAACTTTGTGAGCGGAAAAAGAGGAAGTACCCCGTACCCCCTCCCCTCTGTGCACAGGAGTTTTCTGCGCCCTTCATCCATGGCACAGCAGTCAGTAAGACATTTTCAATAGTTGTCAACAATCACACAAGGGGAGCCTGCTATTGAACATGACTCATGGGGAGGAGCCTTGCCCTGAGACACAACAGGATTCAGCTGTTTTAACTTATCTGGAAGGTTTACTAATGCATCCGGTTGCATCTGGGCCTGGCGCCACAGCAACAGGTAGATCAGACGCTGGCAACGGCCATGGGGAGCCGGGGAGCCAGGGGACCGGGGGCATGCAGCTGCCCGACCCTGGCTGCAGCCCCCCAGGTAAAGGCAGCAATCCTGGAGCGGCTTCGCAGCACCTTAAAAAAGCACGACTGCTTCGCTCAGGAGCTTGGGGCGAAGCGGACGAGCAGAAGAAAGCCGCCCCCGTGGTGGAGGTGAACGGGCAGGGCGGGGAGCACCGGCAGGCGGGCACGGAGGGCACGGCGGCGGGGGAGAGCACCCTGCTGGCCTCTCTGCTCCAGTCCTTCAGCTCGCGCTTGCAGACCGTGGCCATGTCGCAGTGCGTCGCTCAGGGCCACGAACGTCCGGACGGGGAGGGCGTGGGCGAGGGCGTGCCTGCCAGCCAGCACTCCATCCCGGGCTACTGCACGGCATCCAGCCGCCTCAGGGGCCTCATGAGGAGAAACAAGCACCAGGGCCACGATGCCGCGCCTTACAGCCGCGACCGCCGTCCTGACTCGCCTCGTTCCTCGCGGGGCCCGGCGGGCGACGCGGGGTCCTGCGCTGAACGGCTGAAGGCGGTGGCCAGTCTCGTGAAGAGCAGGTCCAGCCCGGCACCTTCTCCAAAGCCCAGCGCGGCCTGCAGCCAGCTCGCCCTGCTGCTCTCCAGCGAAGCCCATCTGCAGGAGTACTCCCGAGAGCAGGCTCTGAAAGCACAACTGTCAGGCCGACTCGCGAGCGAACGTTTGGCAGCCATGGCAACGCAGCAAACTCAAGAACAGAGACCTCCCAGCGCGGGTGAGTCCAGGATTGCTCCAGACATGTTTAGTTCCTTAAACGCCCTAAACGGAACTCTTCCCTCTCCGCCGTTGAAGAGGAGCCCGTCCTTGACCCAGGGCCAGAGCGCTTCGGCCAGTTCCCCCCGGCCCGGCCCGCACCCCGCCAAGGAGAAGCGCCCGTTCGACAGGCCCGGCGGGCGGCCCCCGCAGACCTGCAGCAGCCTGCTCCTGCTCCTGCTCAACAACCACAACTCCCAGAAGCACCTCACCAAGAACGGCCACCTGGACGACGACTGCGCCGGCCCGCCCAGCCGGGCCTCGTCCCGACAGTCTGACAGCGAGTGCTCCAACCTGGAGAACAGCTTGACCAAAGACAGCAGTGATGTCGAGAGCTGCTACTCCAGCTGTTCCCCTATTGACCTCTCCATCAAGAGCAGGTTTTCCAGCCAAAAATCGGAGGAGCCCTCCTCCTCCTGCTCCTCCTCCTCCTCCTCCTCCGCTTCGGCGTCTCTGGATAAACTCACAGAGACGCTTATAAACAAGTGGAAGCCCGAGACTCCCGGGCCAAAGGCCCCGGAGGCGGCAGAGCTGGAATCGAGCCCGGACGAAAAATCACATCACAAGGTCACTCTCATGCAGTTACTGTTGGACCGCAGAAATAACGAGAATGTAAACAAAGTTGGGGATAATCCAAGTCTGCAGCTTGACACGACCCTTAGTGCCATGGCTGGAGGCCCATTTAAACAGCTCGGCGCGTTGGCGGAGAGCAGGAGCCAGCACCCTCTCGAGCGGTCGGCGGCTGGAGGTGTGTCCACGTCAACCCTCGCTGCAGACATGAGCAGCACTCTACCGTCTGTCTCTTATTCATCCCTCCCTGGCCAGTCCAGTCCACTGGACCTGTGTAAGTCTAAACATCACACCGGGGAAAAAGTGGTAGAATCGACCTTCAGTGCCAGTAAGCTATTACAGAATCTGGCTCAGTGTGGTTTACAGAATCCATCCCCCTCACCACCTCTGCAGGGTCACAGGCCTCCAAGTAAAAGGCAAAGCCCAGAGCTCGAGCTCGACAGGCCTCAGATTCTTCTGGACAGGCTAGCTGCTCCAAGCAGGAACAAAACCCCTTTATTTGAACCACCCCCTACCTCCTTCGCGTCGTTTGGGCGAGAGCGGTCACCTCCGGCTTCTGCGCAAATCGAGAACCTCCTGGAGAGGCGCACCATACTGCAGCTGCTGCTGGGTACCGCTTCCCACAAGGAAAAATCCACGGGGAGGAGGAGGAGCGCGGAGGCAGCCGCCAGATCCTCGGAGAAGCCCCCGGGGACTCATGTCATTTGCGACAGCTCAAACGGACCCTCGCCGATCAGGATCAAAACGGAGCCGTCCGAGGAGAGCCTTCTCTCCGACGGCTCTGACGACGGAGGACGCCGTCGGAGATGGGGACCCGAGAGACGCGGCGCTCTTGCAGAAGCACACGACGGCGTGAAAGCCGAGGGCTGCCCTACAGATGTTGCCGCCAAATACGGCCTCCTCAGCCAGCTGTTGAAACAGCAAGGCGCTACCCGTCACCCGAGCCCCCACCAGGGCCCGCCCACGAGCACAGTGAAAGAGGAGCAGCAGGATTATCAGGGACCGCTTCCTAAAAAGAGAAGGCTGTGCTTGGAGCTGGCCGAGCACCTCAGCAGTGAACTGTGCCAGAGACCACTGGATACTGTGAATGAGCGTCTGGCGTCTGGAGCCCTGGAGGAACACAATAGCGTGAAGCTACTGAACCCAAAAGAGGAGGATTCTTTCATAAAGGGTCCTGTAAGTAATGCTCCTCCAAGAGAAAGCCAGGGCTTCAATGTTTTGAAGCAGCTTCTTCTGTCAGACAACTGTCTGAAGGATCTCTCTCAGCCCCGGGGGACCACCAACCCTTTTCTCCCACAAACGAACTGCAAAGCCAATGGGAACTTTAGTCAGTTCAGTTACAATCCCGAACCCATGAACCTGCCATGGTTCCCTCAGACTCTTAACTCAGGGCCCGGTAATCTTCAGACACTCTCGTCCCCGCTGGGAAACAGCACCCAGGGATCGCCCTGGCCTAAAGGTTCCCCTAAACCCAGCCCCACCCGTGTGAAGAGAGAAACCGAGAGCTCGCCACATTGGACACCAGGAGGGGAGGGGACATGTGAACCCAACCCACGTTCTCCGCCTCTCACGCGGTCTAACCCTATATTGTACTACATGCTTCAGAGGGGGAACACTGGCCTCAGAAGGGGGGTGCAGGATCTCGGGCAGAACGCACACTGTGGGGTCACAGTCAAAGAGGAACCGTGTACTGATGCCCGGTACCACGAGCACAGACCGAGTCCTGAACATAGCTCACCAATCCACAGCGGGAGGCGTGGCATTAGTGGGGAGCACATCAATGGCTCGTTAAAAAAATCATAAATCTGAACTGCCAAAGAATGATGCTTGAGAAATGCGTGAGAGTTACTTCATTGGTATGATTCTTTCTTTGTTTTGCTTGCTTTAGATTTTATTTTATTATTATTAAGTCAGCTATGTGATTTTGATTGTGCAAATTTATCCAAAGCATTTGACTTTCAAAACTGTTATATTAGTTTGTTCCTCCACCCCCCCCCCCCCCCCAACCCATTTTTGGCTCACATTCATTCATGCTTTTTTACATTCATATCATGTAGATTAATCACGTCGATGCCTAACTGGAGACATTTACATGTTTTTAGCATTAATGTTGTTTTAGCGTCAGTGTTGTTTTTGCATCAGTGTTGTTCGTTTACACAGTTCCGTTTCATTTATTTGAATGCGTTTCTTCTTTGGCCGAAGTGTGTGTTTATACAGGTCTCAGTTTTGCTCTCTTGGCCTGCATGCTACAAAACTATCAAAAAGCTTTCCTTGTTCTATATCTAAAACATTTATGAAGTACATCCTGTTGTGTTTATTATTGATGACTCCAAAATTGTTTCTGCTAGATTTATTTTGTATTTATTTGTATCTAAATCTGGACACTTCCCTCTTTTTTGAGGCAAACTAAATTATACAATGATAAGCACAAATGCTATATCAGAAGCATTAGAACATAATGTCACTAAGAGACCAGCAAAAGGTAATTGAACTGTATAACCTATGAGGCACCTTTACTCCTGATCGAACAGATAACGACATTATTGTGCCACCAAAAATCTCTCTTAGTATCTGTGAGAAAAGATGAAAAGGTTTTATATATGATAATGTTGCTGGTAAAGTTAACACTCTTGTAAGCTATGTCAAATTTACAGTGCTTTGATATTTTTTCATCGGGAATGAATCTCTAGATGTTGTTTGGTGTTTATGGCATGGATACAGAAATTCAAGTGTAATATTTTTAGCTGTCAAAGTATCTTTTTACAGTTTTGTATCATTTGTTGTTTTGTACTTTATATACATGTATGTAGCATTTCACAAGCTTATGATGTCAACTATGACATTTTTGGAAAATTGATATACCCCCCCCCCCCCAAAAATGTGAGTAGATGTTTATGAACTGCTGGAATGATTTCTGTTT
>JAOXYF010000015.1:12085718-12100063 GCA_028565775.1 Sternarchorhynchus goeldii
AACTCGACTCCACCACCAACCATCCAAACGGGACACGCCACAAAAATCTGCCTCCCAGTGAGAGCTGCTTTGACTTCCCATAAGCGGGTTTCCTTGCTGCGTGCGTTTCCGTGGCGAGGCGGCCCGATGGGCCTCTGCCTGGTGCTGGTGACCCGTGGGAGGAGGCGCGGAGGGCCTCCTCACTCTGATTGCTACTCCCCCCATGCTGCTGCTCCCCGTAGTGTCTGGCAGCGTGAACCATGCGATAAAGTGCTCAGCCTAGGCGGGTCCACTGCAAATACACGCCCCCGCCCCCACCCCTGTGTCGGCGTCAGCACCCGCTACCTCTAATCTCTGCTAAGCTGCTTGCACTGACTGGCGGAGCACGAGGCCCACCGGGTTCAGCCCTGCACTCAGCATCTCTCTCGTCCCGCCACCGTAGCGCCGTAAGCCGTTATCGCTGCAGGCAGCGCTCGGAAGAGGCGAAGAGGAGGCCCTCTTCTAAAGAAGACGGCGGCCTCTGCCCCGTGTTGCTGAGTACGGCTCCCTGCGTGGGACACGGCTACCCCCAGCGGGGACGGAACTGGGCCAGTGGCATTCCCCTAAGCAGCTGACATGATCCTAAACTGTAAACTTGACGTACGAGTTTGCTATCTGTCTCTTCAGCTTGAGCATGTATTAGACAGATACAGTTCACGTTCGACCTGCATGTGCCCATTTTCTTTATAGGGTACTTTGCAGGATTTTATACCACTTGACGCTGTAAAGTAAAATTCAGAGATAAATGTGCATAGAAAATAATGTAGACTGAGTCATGTGGAAAATTCCGCCCCCAAAATCCAGAAAATTCTGTAAACTAAAAGATAGCAAGCTGTCTACCATATTGAAAATCAAGCAGAATAAACTTCATTAGTTTCACCCAGTGGAAGTCTTAACAGTTCAGGATCCTGCACGGTGTCCTGCGAGTTCTGCAGCCATGAATTTTTTGGGTCCTGGTCTCTTTCTAGGAGCATCGGAACCTGCCCTTTATGCAAGAGCTGCGAAACCTCTTCTCGCTGATGGTGGGCTCCCGCAGAAAGTACGTGGACCCATCCAAGGCCGTGGAGATCCTGAAGGATGCGTTTAAGTCCAGTGAGTCGCAGCAGGTGAGTGTTTTGGCTATCATTTTGACAGCGTGGGGTCAGGGTGCAAAGTGGAGGAGTCTGAGAGCTCCCTGCTGTCTCAAACGCCCTTTGACCATGGCGTTAATCCTTGGCCACAGACGCTTTCGCAGATCTACTGTCAGTGTAAAAGCTGTATTGATAAAATATTGATGATCCAGATTGATAACGTGCATTCGAAGTTATTGGTGCTCAAAGCACATAATGGATGTTGGTATTGTAAAGCCTTATAATGGTGTTTGTGTAATGCAGGTGTTGAATTTCCTTGCCAGTGCAAAATACTTTTGGTTTTTTCTCATGACCTTGTGAAAGTGATTTGGAGGGGTGTGTCTGTGTTTATAGCAGGATGTGAGCGAGTTCACCCATAAACTGCTAGACTGGCTGGAGGACGCCTTCCAAATGAAGGCAGAAGAAGACAGGTACACTTTGGCAGACGTTTGTACTCGGCGCCGTGAGAAGCCTGTCATAATTTATAACGCTTTAATAAGACACATAGCTGACCCTTGCCATCCCTTCTGGCTCCCTGTATATCAATCAGCATGATGTATGACCTTTAGATTCTCTGTACTCTAACTGTTAGTGGAACCCTGTGATGACTAATGAGGTGCATTTAACTATGCGACTTCAGTTAGTTTCGCTGAATAAGCACTGAATAAACGTGGTTCAGGCCAGGAGCTTCAGCCAGCTAGCCTCTTCATCTCAGCATGGCTGAGTTCCTGCTGGCCAGAAACTCTTCAACATCTCCCCTTTTTTCCACAGAGAGGGAGAGAAGCCAAAGAACCCAATGGTGGAGCTGTTCTACGGCCGCTTTCTGGCTGTGGGTGTTCTCGAAGGTGAGGAATAAAGGTGGAGAAGGGTGAATTGGTAACCACCCCCACCACCCCCCCTGGCCTCAGTGCTAAAAGGTGACCCAGTTATAATGAGATCCAAAGGGCTATAGCTTTCACCGATCCTCTGATTGATTGACATTGTGCTGATTATGTGTGATGGTTCAGACTTTAAGCAGTTTGATAAAATGTCATTTAGGGATTCTGCTGCCTGTTGGCTGGTTATGGTAGATGAAGTAGCTACAGGCTGGGTGTTTGTTTGTTGTGGAAATCAGACATGTTGGGGCCCATCACTGTAGGCTGTAATCCCAGATATAGCTTGAGTTTCTGGGCTTGATGCCTAGCAAACACACTCTTTAGATAGATAGATAGATAGATAGATCTTTATTGATCCCTTTGGGAGGGTTCCCTCAGGGAAATTAAGAACTGCTTAGTACTTAGTACTTAGTACTGCTGCAGGGTGGACAGTCATGCTGTATTACATGACTCATGACCCACTTCTGCTTATGAGGTCGTTGGGTTTTTTTGTTTGTTTGTTTTAAAAATTTTTTGTATGTGTGTATATGAAAATGCATAAACAAGGTAGACTGTGCTTCAAAGAGCTGTGTGCTGCGTTCCCCCACCCCAGGAAAGAAATTTGAGAACACCGAGACGTTTGGGCAGTACCCTCTTCAAGTGAACGGTTTCAAAGACCTGCACGAGTGCCTGGAGGCGGCCATGGTGGAGGGCGAAATCGAGTCCCTGCATTCTGCAGAGAACTCTGCCAAATCTGGACAGGAGGTTAGCACCTTTCTGTTTTTGTTTGCATTGATGGTATGTCACATACGCACCGAGTGGCCAGACATTTTACTTATCTACACATCTCCTCTTAAAAGCTAAATCACATGACCGAGGGCCCATTGTTCAAACCGCAAGATCTCCCCTCCTCCCAGGTTACATACATCTGGCCTGCCTCACCTGCTTGACTCCACCATGTCCTCCTCTCTCTCTCTGTCTCATTGCGTTTGGTCGAGCGAGTAGACCAAGCCCAAGTTAACCACCGCGTCACACTCCCTACACACCCCAGTTTGTGTTGGCCTTAATGAAACCCGAGAAACCAGCTTCCTGTGGTGACACAGGTACAGAGGCTGTGATTTGTAACGTTTTTGGCTGGGAACACGGACTGCCCAGACACAAGTGCAGTGAGCTGCTCCTCATGGCCCTGGTGTTGGGGAGATATATCTTGCTCCAGAATTTTGATTCTGGTGACATGGGAACTGCTGACATGAGAAATCAACACCTGTTTTTAATGAGATTGTTCCTATGGTTTTGAATGATTTTGTAGATGTTTTTTTGGTCATTTGAGGATCATGTTTCTGTAAGCACACTACAGTTATATCACTAACTCGGTGTGCTGACGATAATAGACAGTGCTTGCGATGTGAACCAGTAACTTCTTGCTTTATGTTGGTAGGAGCCTAATTGCATAATAGTTTTGCTTGTTTTGTTGTAGCACTGGTTCACAGAGCTCCCGCCTGTTTTGACCTTCGAGTTATCAAGGTTCGAATTCAATCAGGCCTTGGGCCGGCCAGAGAAGATCCACAACAAGCTGGAGTTTCCGCCTATGCTCTACATGGACAGGTGCGCGATATGCTTTCTGGATGCTTCTCCTACACAGCTGTCAGAATAGCACCTTCTGGCTTGAGATGATTAACAAATACCAGAAAGGTTGTTCATTTTGGACCTGAACTGTCCACATCTCAGTGTTACACACACTATTTTTCTGTGGAAAATCCTTAACGGGCGCCTCTCCTCAGGTACATGGACAGGAACCGAGACATCACTCGGATCAAGCGGGAGGAGATCAGGAGACTGAAGGAGCACCTGACCGTCCTGCAGCAGAGGCTGGAGAGGTGAGACTAGCATGGCTAGCCTCCATAAGAGGACCTCAGTCTCGCTTTTCTCCCAGTAGTCCAGCTGAATACCGTCATGTTGTAAATAGTTGTCGTGGGGAATTTGGCGGGCATTCACCCAGATACACCGAGAGTTGTTTACTGTGCGAGGCACACGTGAGGCAAGAACACAGTTTGCTCAGGCACCATTTATAGATCTGGAAATCTAGATGACGCTCACTCGCTTTCTGTCTCTCTCACCCGCCTCCACTAAGTGAGATCAGTGTTCACCAGAATGTTCTTCTCTGCTGTTAAAGGTATCTCAGCTATGGCTCTGGCCCCAAGAGGTTTCCTTTGGCCGACGTCCTTCAATACGCAATGGAGTTTGCCTCCAGCAAACCCGTCTGCACCTCGCCGGTGGAGGATATCGACACATCGGCGCCACCTGGTGGCACAACGGCACAGGTGCCTCCAGCACCAAGGCAAGGAACAGCTCTCTCTCCCTTTTCACTTTCTTTCCCCTTTTTTTATTTCAAGCAAATCGAGATCTATAATTGTTTTCCTCTTTGTTTAATTATTATTGTTTGGGTAGATAGTAGACTTGCAAGCCAGAGCTACAACACTCTAGATTATTCTAGATTGCTGATTATTTCATTTGGATATGCTGAACCCTTCTGTTTTTCTGTTTTGGATTAATCTGTAAACAGACTCCTAGCGTGTTGGCTTGGGGTAGCTTGGCACCTGTTCAGTTGGGGGGGGGGGGTTCTGTAACTTCAGACACCCGCGTGCCGAGCTGTGCTCGCAGGGCGTTCGTTAACGACGTGTAGTTGTTGACCCCCGAATGCTCACAGTGAGCTGTCCGCAGCGCGGTGGAGCAAGGTCCTTCAGCCCCCGTAGACGTCTCCGGGGCGGCCCCCCAGCCGCAGCAGCAGCAGCCGCAGCCGCAGCCGTCGTTGCGGGTGCCCGTGCACAAGCCGTTCACCCAATCCCGCGTGCCCCCGGACTTGCCCATGCACCCGGCCCCGCGCCACATCACCGAGGAGGAGCTCCGCGTGCTGGAGGGCTGCCTGCACCGCTGGAGGAACGAGGTGGAGAACGACACCAGAGGTGAGCGGCCCAGCTTTTTGAGCGCTCTCAAACCACGCACCTGCAGGCCGCGCACCCTTCTCTAACCGCCCGCTGTTTCTGTCCGTCTCTCAATATCTCCAGACCTTCAAGGAAGTATATCTAGAATCCACAGGACCATTGAGCTCATGTACTCTGACAAGACGATGATGCAGGTGCGTGGTCTGCTCCATGTGTAAACGCAGATAAAACAGACTTGGATGGTTACACTTCCTTCCTTTTGTGTGTGTGTGTGTGTGTGTGTGTGTGTGTGTGTGTGTGTGTGTTTTTGGGCGTTGTTTTTTTTGGTAGAAAATCACAAAACCCCATCAAACTTTTAAACGGATGTACGAGGCTGACGGTGGGAGGTGTTTTCAGTTCAGGAGCGGTTGAGGTGGCTCTATGCCGTGGTGTTTCACCACCTCTGCTGGTGCTCTCCAGGTGCCGTACCGGCTCCACGCCGTCCTGGTGCACGAGGGCCAGGCCAGCGCCGGGCACTACTGGGCGTACATCTACGACCCGCACCACGGCTGCTGGATGAAGTACAACGACATCTCCGTCACCAAGTCGTCTTGGGAGGAGCTGGTGAGGGACTCGTTTGGCGGCTACCGCAACGCCAGCGCCTACTGCCTTATGTACATCAACGACAAGAAGCCATTCCTTATCGAAGGTGAGATGTACTCGGTTCTGTCTGTGAGGCGGGTTCTCTTATTAAAAAACGACTGTTCGCGTTCACTACCGTCTTGTCTAACTGGCCCGTCTCGGCCCGTCCCAGAGGAGTTTGATAAAGAGACTGGGCAGGTGCTCAGCGGCCTGGACAAGCTGCTGCCGGACCTGAAGGAGTACGTGCGGGCGGACAATGAGCTGTTCCAGCGAGAGCTGGAGGAGTGGGACGCCATGCAGGCCCGTAAGGCCCAGCAGGAGAAGCTGGCCTTGGCCGCGGCCACCGCCGCAGCCATCGCCCCCCGGCCTATGAGTGCAGAACCCAGCCCTGCAGACAACACGGGTGAGGCACACACGCACACACACAGCATGCTCTTGTGCTCCCGACAGGCTGTTTGGAGTTGAAGAACAGAAAGCAAAAGTGCAAGACACGAGAACAAATAATGATTGCTTATAAAACTGTGGCCTGGGATACAATGTTTGCTTCACAGCTGTTATTTTTAGCGCTCTGCTGATGGCCTCGTCATTGAGGCCTGTTACTTAAACTCATTAGTGAAGCTCGCCTGCTCTGACATTGTCTGGGTGGAGAGGGAAAGAGAGGGAGGCACTAAGGGAAGCTCACTGTGCAAAAAGTGCTGAGAGAGCTTGATTGTGTGTGTGTGTGTGTGTGTGTGTGTGTGTGTGTGCGCACGCGATCCTTAGCTCCTCAGCAGGATCCCGAGTACATGGAGCAGCCATCTCCCACCGACGACTCCAAACACCTGCAGGAGGACACTGAGAGGGCCATCTCCAAGGCTGCAGCTGAACAGGAGGAGAAAAACCCAGAGACACTGCTCAGTGCTGTAAGAACCCCCCCCCAACACACACACACACACACACACACACACACTCTTGCAGGATGTCTGCAGTGAACCAGACAAGGGCTGTCTGGGTCAGCTCCTGTGGGGCCATTCGGTTCGTTTGCTCTCTTTTCATTATGAGCTCAGGCGAACCTTCTGGGACACACGTGGTTTGCTTTGACAGGGAGGTAGGCATGCAGCCTGTTCTCAGAGTCTTATTTCTTAATAGGGCTTTTTAAAGTGCCTTTTGTGAATTATGCCCTCTGTGTTACTGTGAAACATGCATAGCTAGAAGTAAATATGGTGTCCAGTTGTCAGATCTTCATTTGTTTGTTTGTTTGTTTATGGGGGGGGGGGGGGACATTTTGAATCTGGTGTGTGTATAACACTGACTTTACATTTGGTGCAGCTGGTTCTGGTTTTGTTTTTGTACCTGAGCGTGCAATGTGTCAGAACATGGAGCCTTTGAACTGGTCTATAGGGACCAAAATGTCTGATCTGTCAAGTTAAAATATCTCTGTTACTGATGTTTGTACACTTAATTGTTTTGAAGAATTCCTTTCTGATTTAGCCTAACTAGGATTTCTCATATTTTCTCATTTTGTGTTGTTTGTTCTGCTGGGATAATTATACTTGGAATCATCATTTCTCCTTTTATGTCAGTGGATCTTGCTTATAAGACCATCTGAATTAGAACCAGCTGAGGATGTTTGTGACCTGGATCATAATGGGCTTTTGTTTGTTTGTCTGAAATGTTTTTGTTTGTAAATATCAGTCTTTCTTTGAAGTGCCTGCTTCTTCCATTTTGCTTTCCTCTCAGCTGTTTCTTGTTTGCTGTGTCTCTCTGTCTCTGAGTGCTCCTGCCCCGTCTCCTCACCTCTGTCCCTACAGGCGGAGTCCCATGAGACCCCTCCCCAAACTCCGCCCCTTGACCCCACGCAGAATGGCTCTGCCTTAAGCTCACCCCCTCCCCATCGGGTGGTGGAGGTGGCCATCCCTCACGTAGGAACTTTCGTCATTCAGTCACGGGAGGGGGGGTACGATGACGAGGTAGCACCTCTTCCTGCCACACCCTGTTGAGGCAGCTTTGGTTGTGTGTGGTGTGGGTTATATTGGAGCTCTGTAGCATCAGCATAACCTAAAGCCCTTTTGCATCCACAGAACTTGGCGCGCTTTTCAGTCTGCTCTCGCAAGCAGGTCTTATCTGCACGCTTTTCAAAACGCAAAACTGACTGAAAGCTATTGCACCATTTATCGAACGATCAAAGCACAGCATTTCGTCCACCTGTTGGCACAGTCTTCCGCCGCACTCAGCCGTGTCGGGAGTAGTGAACTCCATTCCTCCTGGTGCTCACGCGAGGAAGCGCTTCCCTGTCCGCTCGCTGGTCGGCACGGTGACGGGCTGCGCTCACCTCTGCCTGGCCTTCTTTCCCCATCTCTCGTGGGGTTTAGGGAGTCTGGTGAAGCAGGCAGCATGCCGCCGCGTTTCAAAGGCGATGCCTGCCGAAGGGTAGAACAAGATGTTCGCGCAGTTTTGTAATTGGCAGGAAAGACCACAATGTGGATTTTGTGCATTATGTGATCTGAGCCCCACATGGCCAAAAGCAAGAAAACAAACAAAAAATACACCAGAAGCAAAGATGATCTTTATAAAACATATCAGTTTTAAATGGTAGAGACGTATTATATTAAACAAACGCTCTTTATATAAGATCAGTGATTTTGAGAAAAGGGGCCCAGATCTAAACAAAAGAACAAGAAAGCAAAAGCTGAAGGATTTGCAGCCCCATGTTTACGTGTGGGACTCCTGTGTGGCACATGGGCACTAGATCAGACTCCCCTCTCACACTCCCACTCTCATCTGGTGACGTCCCAATCTAGTCAGGACTCCAGCGACAGACCAAGTGCTCAGTTCTCTGCTCTAGGATGGGTGATGAGACACTAGCCAGAGCTGCAAAGCAAACACCCCTCTGAGGAGCAGACCACTCAAACACACACACACACACACACCCTGCAGGGGAGCTTTGTACAGAACCCTCCTCCTGACAGGCAGTCGTGTAACGGCACACTGAAGGAGAGTTTAAGGGGAGGGGAGGCAGGAAGGTCCCGAAAGCACCAGACTTTTCTCTCTTGAGGTTGTCGCATGTACCCTAGTATATAAGCATGTACTCTGGCTTCTCACTGCCTTAGTACAATCTGCTGTGTGTGTGTGTGTGTGTGTGTGTGTGTGTGTGTGTGTGTGTGTGTGAGAGAGAGGTGAAGAATGCTGGCTATTGGCTGTTTCAGTGCGATTGGCTCGTGTGTGCTGAGGCCTGGATGGTGTGTGTACTCCATGGTAATGTGCTTCCTTCCTTGGGCAGACAATGATGACTCCAAACATGCAGGGCATTATAATGGCCATTGGCAAATCCCGGAGTGTGTATGACAAGTGTGGGCCTGAAGCCGCCTTCTTCAAGGTACTCTCTGCACTGCATCCACGACCAGTGCTCCAGAGACTGCAGCCCAGTGACCCCGCTAACCTCCGCATGCGCCCTCGTCCTCTCTGCCCGCACTCTCTCTCTCTCTCTCTCTCTCTCTCTCTGTTTGCACACAGTTCCTGGTAATGCTCTTGGGTCAAGCTTGGTGTGCAGTAGCCACCCCCCCCCATCCCCCCTCCGCGGCGAGGACGCGTCTCCCGTTTGGTTCCCCTCCTCTTAAGTGCCGCCGTGGTTTCTGCTGGTGCTGGAGACGTGGTTTTAACTGCCTGCGGGGCATGCTTGCCTGAGGCCCTCCTCCCCCCGTTTGTGCAGTTCGTGCTGTATCTGCGCTGCAACACCGTTTTGCGTTGACCGGTGGTGTCACCTTGATGGCAGCATAAAAACCTACCATGACTGATGGCTCTTTAAGACCTTTGCTGCTCCACGCTGCCAGCCAACCTGTGTCGGAATGGCAGCTGATGGATGACGAGTGGACACACTTGCTCTCGCTACCCCCCCCTCCCCCGCACAACCCCCTCCCTCCCCCCTCCCTTATGAAAAATTAATTCGTCCAACCCTAAGTAATGCTGCTAAGAAATGTGCTCCTGCTCAAATATGGATATGTTCGCTCAGCCGATAATTTAATATGCACTTAAAGAAACGATATCCTCACGTGAACGATTTGAAACATTTGCCCAAGGTTCAAACAGTTCGTATGTTCATATGTAGCTGTATCTTGGCGTATAACGGAAGCCGCGCGTTAGGACGGCGTGTTTTCCTGCAGCACGTGGGCTGTATCGCGTTTGAGAATGACGCTGCACGTCGAGCCATGTCGGACGAGTCCGCTTGGTGAAAGTTTGAGCGACTGGAAGGCTGCTGGAGCTACGCCACATCAGCCCCGAAGCCGAGTGTTTCCTCTCAGGCCGAATGTTGGCATATAGTTATGCCATAAGCAGCATGAGTCATTTGCGTTTAGTGCGTCTTGACCGGTTTTGTTTTGGGGTTGTTGTTGTTGTTGTTGTTGTTGTTTGTTTGTTTGTTTTGCTTTTCTTCATTCTCCTTTTCTCTTGCTCTTTCTTGCTTTCTACTATTCATCTGTTTATTTTTTCTCTCTCTCTCTCTCTCTCTCTCTCTCTCTCCCCCCCTTTCTCCCACCCCTCGGCCTGGAAGGCGCTTAAAGTCGAGTACACGCGTTTGCTGAGGCTGGCACAAGAGGACACGCCCCTACACAGTGACCATCGGCTCCAGCACGTCATCGTGTACTTCATCCAGAACCGGGCGCCCAAGAAGATCTTGGAGAGGACGCTCCTCACGCAGTTTGCTGACCGAAACCTCGGCTTTGACGAGAGGTGCTGGCCAAAAGCTCCCCCTCACTCCAGCTGAAAAATGTCTGCAGTCGATTCCTTTTTGGGGGTTTTTTTTGGGGGGGTTTTTTTTTTTGGTTTTTTGTCCAGTCTGTTTAATCACGCTCTCAATAGAGAGCCCGCTAGCCAGACAGCATGTCTGGAACACCAGTTGGAATTATGAGCTTTTCTGTAGGATATCACCGAAGATCTGAGGCCATTTGTACTTATCTGCACACCAGCCAATATTGCTCCTCTTCTCTCCACTATATAAACACCCCCCCCCCACTCCCCAGCCGTCTCGTCAACCAAAAAGGTCCTCGTGTCGGAGGCCAGTCCCTTCCTCCGTCTGCCGCGTAATCCATATTCATAAGTGAATTGATTCCCTCCCCCTCTATTTTGAGGAGCGTAATTAGATTTATGTGAGTGTGGCCTGATCGCGCTGCTCCAGAGAGCCGTTCCCATTTTGTTTTGGGTAATAAAGAATGATTCATGCCCCCAGAGCGAGGCCTCGGGACACGGCCTGCCATCTCATTCCACACATTACCTCATGAGTCACACACACACACACACACACACACACACACACACACACACCCTGCCTGAACTATAATGGCCTTCTGCTCTCTCTCTCTCTCTCTCTCTCTCTCTCCCGCAGATGTAAGAGCATCATGAAAGTGGCACGAGGAAAACTCGATCTCATCAAGCCGGATGAAGTTAACATGGAGGAGTATGAGGTTGGCTGGCTGTTTGCTCTCTTTGTTTTATAATGGCGGTAACAAACCATTATTCCCCATGTAGCACTTGTTTGTTGATTTCTGTTATTCAAAATCAATAAAAGCTTATTTGTTTGTTTGGTTTTTTTAGTAATCTATTTGCTCTGCACATCAATATGCTCCATACCAAATGAAGTCATGCATCAACCCAGTGTAATGTCAATATATGAAGCTTATGTTCTCCAAGTTTATGCAAGCTGAATTTATTTCTGTGGAAACAGATGTGGCACCAGGACTACAGGAATTTCAGAGAGACCACAGTCTTCCTAATGATTGGCCTAGAGTTGTTTCAGAAGAAAAGGTAAAACGGTTCATCTTCTCAGTTTTTACATTGCATAGTCAGAGGTGTTTTCTTTTAACACCACCAGGGGGAAGCATAACCTCCATTATTTGCATGGTGTTCCCTTTATAAGGGGAGGGTTCAAACCCAATGAGAAATGGAAAGCTTTAATTAAAGTGTTTAATTATGATTTAAGTGGGGTGATTGCAGTGTTCCTGGCAATTATGTGACTGGATCCAGAAATTCACCATGTATGTGTGTATGAAAAAATATTTATTTTTTGCTGTGTGTGTGTGTGTGTGTGTGTGTGTGTGTGTGTGTGTGTGTGTGTGTGTGTGTATATAATGCTGACTATTGATATTAACATATTAGTGCTTTGTATTGTGTTTATTTCAGTTATGTGGAGGCCTTGATGTACCTGATTTACTCCTTCCAGTACAACAAAGAGCTCCTCTCCAAAGGACCGTACCGCGGCCACGACGAGGACCTCATTGCCCATTACCGCAGAGAGTGTCTGTTGGTGGGTGTCTGCGTCCCCGTGTGGGCGTCCCCGTGTGGGCATGAGGGTCTGTTCTGTCCCTTCTGTGTGCATGGTCGGTGTGTGTGTGTGCGCGGTGGTCCCTCTGTGTGCCTGTGTTGGGGTTCGTCTGCTTGCGCTCTTCCCCGTTATGTTTCAGATCTGTGATGATGGGCATTTTATACCAGCACAAACCTTGACTAGATAAAAGTGGACTAGATCCAAAGATTCTGTTCTTCTAAAATAAAATGGCTTTCACAAAATGAGAATATAATACTCATACGATCATGGGACAGTCGATGGCCGTTTTCAGCCATTTTCTTTTTCTCAGTTATTTTTCCAGGTGCAATAAATGCTCACTGAGTGCTCACGCAAATATATCCTCAAACCAGTAAGTCAGTGCTGCAAATGAACCGTAGAATTCAAGTGTGTCATATTGATGATGCCTCTGGAAAATGGACGGGGGTGGGGGGGGGGCGGGGGGCACTGCTTTTGATGAAACAGTTTCCACGTTTGGGAAATGGAGCTCTGCTATCAGATCGGTGAAAGAGGGCAACTCCCTGTGAAAACCCATCATGCCTCTTTGATTTAGTCCCCACACTCCACCCAGGCTCCACCCCATCACACCCATGTGGATCCTCCGCTCTTCCCTTGGCCTTTTTCCTTCACCTCATATCCCTCTGTCTGAAGTCATTAACTGTGTTTTCGAAATCTCTGTTGCTTTTGGAAACGGCGTATTTATAAAAACGAGCGTCGAAGTCACGCGCTCCGCTTTTCCCTGTCCGCTAAACTCGGATCGGCAGAGAGTGGAACGCAGAGAGGTCTGGCTTCCAGCAGCCACGTGCTGTCCAGTGCGGCCCCTCGCACCCCCCCCCCCCCCCTGCTCGGAGGGCCCTCGCCCGATCACCCGCTCCCAGTAACCCTACACCGCCATTGTGCTCGTAATGTAATCACCAGGCTCCGGGTAGGAAGCAGGCACTGCCACAAGTGTAAACACATTACAGCAGGGCCGTGCTGCTGTCCTCGCTTCACCCCTCGGCCACTGGGGAACCGCACAGGGGCCCTGGGTCCCTCACGAAGCTTGGCTGTTACTCCACTGCTCTGCTTTAATTGAAAACATCGTTGACGGAGCTAATGTACTGTGCCGGTGTTTTTTAAATATTATTTTTCTTCTTTTCTTTAACAATGTGCCTGCCTTTCTGCTGGTTTTGGAGCAACTTGGTTCTCAAGGATCGTGCGCAAAGGGACTTAAGATGATAGGTGATGATGGGTGGTGATGATGATGATGATGATGATGATGGGTTGGTCCCATCAGCTTTTGCATCAATAAGAGGGAAAAACAAAGACATGCACTCAGACTTTATAGCGATGAGGGATCCCAGAGTTGGCAGAGTTTCGTGTCTCTCCATCTCTAGCTCCACCCCCCACCCTTCCCCCTCGCTTGAGAGGCAGGGTCAACATCAGATGTTGCATTACATTGTGTTTTTATGACATTTGTGAGAATGTGCACGTGTGTGTGTGTGTGTGTGTGTGTGTGTGTGTGTGTGTGTGTGTGTGTGTGTGTGTGTGTGTGTGTGTGTGTGTGTGTCCTGCAGAAGCTTAACGAACACGCCGCAGTCCTTTTTGAGACTGGAGAGGAGCCGGAGGTGAACAGCGGCCTGAGCATCATGAACGAGCTAGTGGTGCCCTGCATCCCACTGCTACTGGTGGACGAACTGGAGGAGAAGGACATGTTGGCCGTGGAAGACATGAGGAACCGCTGGTGTTCCTACCTTGGCCAAGAGATGGAGCGTGAGTGCATGCTCTCACACGACCAAGCCTCCCGCTGGGGCTACACGTGCTAACATGCACTTTAGCCTCAAACTGATATTTGGCATTCCTGAAGATTCATGCTGTGCTAGTGTAGTGTGTGCTGGTACAGGGAAATTATTCATGCTGTGCTAGTGTAGTGTCTGTGCTCTTACAGTGAGTTAATGAAGACAATTGGAACACTGTTAACTGCTCAACAGTCCTTCGTTTACTAAGTGGTTTGCTCTCCCTCACTTGGATTACAACCAGGCTTGAAGGAAAGTGCAAGTGATTGAATAACAATTGGGAACGTTTGTTTTTAGTCTAGGTTTAAACTTAATCTGACTCTGGAAAAGTCAGTGAGTGAAATGTGGGATTGGGAAGCAGTAGTTGAGGAATGTATTCGGGAATGTAGCGTAAGAAGCGCAGTCCCAGATTCCAATGCCCTTCACCTGCTTTTTTTTTTTTTTCTCACAGCCAACCTTCAGGAGAAACTGACCGACTTCCTTCCTAAGCTGCTCGACTGCTCCACCGAGATCAAGAGCTTCGCCGAGCCACCAAAGCTGCCATGCTACTCGACGCTGGAGCTGTGCGAGCGCTTCAGTCACGTCATGGCCTCCATCACCCTCGGCCGCACACCTGCCGATGGCAGATGAGCCGCCCCGCCCAGTGCCGTGTGGCCCCGCCCCTGCCTGTTCGGTCACTCCCCCTCCCCCACCCCCCCCCCCACCCCTCTCCAGCT
>JAOXYF010000015.1:12104966-12117466 GCA_028565775.1 Sternarchorhynchus goeldii
ACCTGCTTTCTATTTTATATATATATATATACACCTGCTTTCTATTTTATATATATATATATATATATACACCTGCTTTCTATTTTATATATATATATATATACACACACCTGCTTTCTACTGCTACAGAAAAACGTTTCTAAAGTCGTCTATTGATAATTGCTTTAACAATGCTTTTTAGTTATGTGGTGTCGCATCCGTGGGCTTTGAGGATCTATGATTTTGAGCACCAAACCAGTTTGGAAACATTTCAAATGCATGGATCCATGAAGCATCCCGTGCTGGTCAAACTGCTCCTGGTAGAAGATAATAGCTTCCAGTAGGTCAGACTGAGCTTTCCGCCTAAATAATCCCAAGAATCTATAGATATAACAATATATAGATATAAAAAATGTAGTGAAGTACACAAGGTTTCCAAAGAAACAGGACTCTTCACACACAGGTTCTTCATCAGCTGTGCAAGTTTTAGTGAATTTGTAGAAGGAGGAATCAATAGCAACAACTGTCAATGCAAACAGATATGTCACCAAACGAATGCTCATTTGTATGAAAATGCCTTGCTACAGGAAAGGATAAATCCTTCATTCTTATGGTCTGAAGGTGTTCAAAAAACAGATTAGCAAGTCTTCTCCTGGTTTCTCCAATGTAAAACTGATTACATCTCTTGCATGTAATGCAGTAGACAACTCCTGCAGTGATGCATGAGGAGGAATGGCTGATTACAAATGATTATTTTGTGCCAGTTTAGTGGATGCGTTAATAAAGGTACATGTAGAACATCTAGAGCAGTTGCAGGCTGCAGTACCAGTTATTATTTGAATGGTTAGTTATCGCACTCTTGACGAGCATGTTTTCAGTGTTTTTGTCTCGTCTTGTAGGAGATAAGTGGAGTATCCGTAAAAATAAGATGTGGTCTCTGCATCATTCTGGAGGATTCTGAAGTGTTTTAGTACAATGTTAGATACAGTTTTATTTGTAGGATAATAAGACAGCTGAAAAGGAATTCTTGTTGTCTTCACATTATACTGTTTTACAGGTCAGTTCATCCACTCACTGAACAGATAAAACATGAATAAAATATTCACACATTTTCACATTTTTCTGGAGGATGTCTTCATTTTCACAGCAAATAGCTTGAGTCTTTGTAGCATTGAGTAAGGCATAGAGTTCTTGCAGGCCTGAGAGTTTGAAAATTAAATTTTAAATAATGAAGGTCTGGGTTTATAATATATGGTGGTATTTAAACAAGAATGTCCAGCTTTTACTGAAAATCCAGTTTAAGGTTATAGGTTATCCAAAAGGTTATATTCCATGTATTTTCCAGAGCTCGGTGGAACTTGGAGAAGGAAGAAATGAACAGAAAGTATCTCAGAAATTCTAAGGGTACCGGTCCAGTATATTGTTTAAAAAATGTTTCTCAATGAATCCAGCAAAGAGGTTAGTATAGGACAGTTCCATTTTTGTACCCATACTAACTCCTCTAATTTGTGAATAGTATTTGGAGTCAAAGGTGAAGCAGTTTAGAATGAACACACATTCCCATAGTCTTAAAAGAATATCTGTGGCATGGTTTTTCTCAGGTCTTGCATCAAGAAAATGTTTTAAAGCTCTCAAACAATCTTCATTAGGTATAATATTCATTAAGAGTGATATAAGAGCTGTTCTGTCTGTAAAAGCTGCTATCAGAAAGCATGGTTTATTTTTTGTAAAGGTCTTCTCTCTAGTATTCTTCCTTTGGTATATTATGTTTTTTAGGTTTGTTGAAATGTATCCTAATTTCTCTTCACAGGTATTAATATAAAAATCTACTGCTTCAAATTCTCATCTAGGAGGTGTCCAGGAAGGCTTGGCTAACTTATACCATGATAAGTCAAGGTTTCCATCAGCATTGTGACATGTGTATAGAGTATCCTGGCCATTTTTAGTTTTTCATGTAAAAAAAAAAAATTAAACTTTGAGTAATGGCCTCTATACCTTTAGATAGGACCAATTGTTCTGGAGAAGTTTACTCAGAATCACTGGAATAGTGGTAACTATTGTGGTTTAAAAAGGAAGGGGGCAATCGATCAGATAGTACTATTATTTCATCTGTGTTCTTAAGCAAAGCCAACGTTTTGGTTTTAATATGTGGCATGAATAGAAAAAATATCAGAATTCAGTTGGTGTATTTAAAAAGTAAGTTAGAAATCATTTTAAAATTAAACTGTAGTCAGAATGATCCATGTACTTAATTGTGATTTTAATATCGGTTGTTTCTTGATTAAGGTTATGAACTCTTGAACTGCATGTCTTCAGCTCCTTACTATTTGTCTAATAAGTCTTTTGTTATATTTAAAGAGAGTAGATTGCACTGACCTGTAGTAGTGGTTGTTATTTTTGCTGGGATTAAAGTTGAATCGGAATCCCTTCGAAATGATGTCTCACAAACATTGTTTGAATAAATTTGATATATCTGGTGTGTCTGGACTTTGTCCAAGTACATTTACTCACTGTAATGGCTAAACTGGACATTGTGCTGTCCAGCCTAACAGAAAAATATACAATCCTCTTTAACTGATATGTCAATTGCTTGATAGTAGCAACGATGGTAAGACTGCAGTAAAAAAAATATTTACAAATCCGAAAGACACACACGCGCGCGCGCACACATGCAAGGTGCTGCAGGTAGTCAAAATGGAACCGAAGACAAAAGGTTTCCATAGAAACAGGATGTTTCAGACAGAGGTCCTTCATCAAATGTGCATGGGTTCAAGGAGGTGATGCCTCTTTATGTAACAAAAATCAGATGCGTAGCTAAATTGTATTGCTCATTCCGCGTGGCTCTAAAGTTCAAACTTTGTATTTCTCAAGCTTTTTCTTATTTTTGTCTTTTTGCTACATTCATTGCTGCCATAGCAACACATGACAATGCAAACAGATGTGTCATTAATGTCCATTAGCATTAAAATGCCTTGACAAAGGAATCGACTTAATTCTGATTGTCTGAAGGCATTCCACAAGACAATCAGCAATCTCTCTTGGTTTCTCCAAAGTAAAGCTGGTTACATCTCTTGCATGAAATGCGACAGACCACTCCTGCAGTAATATATAAAATATTTATCCTTCCAGTGGGTGGGCATATTGTTTTTTCTTCACATATGGTCCTTCTGCCAGAGGGCTGGAAATTTGATGCTGTAGAACAGTATTTTTGTTGTGCCTAGGATTGTCCTCTTATGGACTGAGATTGATATCATTACTGGGATATGTTGAAGCCACTCTTTCAGCTTATACGTCACAGCCCAACTCCCCCATCACTAATGGGACAACCTTGCTTTTTGGCATGCTGGTGCAGTAGCATTCTTTTGTCTCCAAGCTATTCGACCTTGTCCATCTCTGGTTTGTTCCAATATCCCACTTAACATCAAATCTGCCTGGATCCTCAGTATTTAATGTGGACCTTGTTAATGTCCTGAACAGATAAATAGTACTGTTTAATATGATCATTGTTTAAGGTGGGGGAAGGTGGGTCATATACAGTGGTGTGAAAAAGTGTTTGCCTCCTTCCTGATTTCTTATTATTTTGCATGTTTGTCACAATTAAATGTTTCAGATCACCAAGCAAATCTAAATATTAGACAAAGGTAAACACAAGTAAACATAAAATGCAGTTTATAAACAAAGGTCTTTATTATTGAGGAGAAAAGAAATCCAAACCTACATGACTGTGTGAAAAAGTGATTGCCCACCACCCCCTCTGTTAAAACCACAACTGTGGTTTATTTCAGAAAAGGAACATCATACCAACAGTAAAATATGGTGGTGGTAGTATTGATGGTCTGGGGCAAGTCCAACCTCTGAAATGGCTTAAGAAAAACAGAATTAAGGAGTGGCCTAGTCAAAGTCCTGACCTGAATCCAATGAGATGCGGTGTCATGACCTTAAAAAGGTGGATCATGCTCTGAAACCCTCCGATGTGGCTGAATTATAACAATTCTGTAAAGATGAGTGGTCCAAAATTCCTCCAAATTCCTAAGGGTGGCCCAACCAGTTATTAGGTTTAGGATACTGGCTCTCAAGTTACTTTGTTTAGCCAGAGTTTGTTTCATCACCACCTGCAAGGGGCAAAGATGAAGGAAGCTCCAAAAGTCTGATCTCTAACCCTCAAGCCTGCAAATGGGTTGGTCCTTCCTTTATATTGGCTGCAGATTATTAGATTTTGAGGTAGGTCAAATAGTTGTGTTGGGGAAAGGCGCAATGATAGTTGAAGATCACTGCCTACCGTCAGCCTATGCGATTTTAGGAATGAATGTTGAGCCACATTGTTGGGATGATCTGCAAGAAAACGAGGGACTACAGTTCACTTTGTTCATGTCTTCTCTCTCCAAGATGGCTAGAGTGGCCTGGGACTGATCTTTTGCAGCATGCCAACGGCTGAAGGGAGAGCTGAATTATGCCAATAGCCGTAGAAGTAGGAGGGTATGCAGAAGTGAAAACTGAATGGATTTGGGTAGGTGAGGTGCTCCCCATGTATTCTGACTAGTAATTGGTCAGAGTCAAAGGCACCCATTTTCCATTAGTACTAATTTATCCACAAGACGTTATAGCTCTGGACATTTGGTATTTTGTCATACTGGAGACCAATATCAGTATATTCTGGTTATGGCTGATCTGTCCTCAATATTTTCTTTTGAACACAAGACACCAGGCTTGGTGATACAACCAATGGGATGTCCACAAAGCCAAGAATGGTCCAGCTCCTCCGTACTTGATGGCTATGGTCAAACCCAGAAGCGTACCTAGAGCCCTCCGTGCTTCAAGTGTGGCTTACCTTGACTCTCCATTGTCCAGAACACATGGAAAACATGCTTCCAGACTTTTCTCTGTCCTGGCACCAAGGTGGTGGAATGAATTGTATATTCAGGCTGCAGGTTAGCTGTATATTAGTTATAGGAAAGGCTTAGTACCATAAGACTATCTTCTGGTAGTATTCCAGCTTTGAGTGCATTCGGGTCTATCTGAGCTACACTAGATATTCCAAGTATCCCTAAGCACTTTGTAAGTCGCTCTGGATAAGAGCGTCTGCCAAATGCCAGAAATGTAAATGTAAATGTCCAGAGAAGATCTTTACTGATCAAGAACGAGCATTTGAAGATGCTCTTACCAAACATATAGGCCTCCATGACTGCTGCCTGGTATGTCAATGGGGTTTGTGAATGGGGAATATGAACCAGACTCTTCTTAGAATGCTGAACACTCTCAGCCAAGAAGAACAAACTTGGTGGAGTGAGTTTCTTCCAAACCTGATTCATGCATACAGTAATAATACGAGGGTGTTATTCAAGTATATTTGTTATGTGTTAAAACATAGAAAGTCAGAGACAGTTGTGCAATGCTTGAGGGAAGCACAGGTTGCAAATAGCAAGTACTGATATGGGGGGAGGGGAGGGGCCAAACACAAACAGTAGTGTATCTATACATAGTAATTACATAAATGTACAGAATATATAAGGCTAAGAAGTATGTGCTCTGGTTATGAGGGATTAAGCCCCTGTCTTCCTCCCCTCTGTGTAGTATTTGACCATCATGCATGCATTCTGGTGGACATGCAGTTGACAGTGAGTCAGGTGGATCACTGAGGAACACCCTTTGAGGGAGTACAAAGGGACTGTTGCCAGCTTCAGTTGGCATATCAAATAGCTGGCGAAGGAAGTCATCAGTGTGGGCAATGGGATCAGGAGTATCACAACTGTGGGGCTTATTATCTGCCATTGCTACTAGGGGAGTCTTGGTTTGTGACTTCTGCCCTTGGGCCAGAGGAGAACTGGGGTACCACTGAAATCCCCAAACTTATGGGGTAGTAAAGCAATTCCTTCTCAATCAGCCAGTTTATATTATTCGTCCTGAGGGTAAGGGTGGACCTTCTGTAACTGTTTATTGTAATCATCTCCGTGCCTGACCAGATGGCTGTGTCTTGGATAGACGGGCTAACGTAGATTTTCTTTTTTATGTGAATTTCCATGTGGGGCTGAAGTCATTGTCCATGGCTACAGGTGATCTGTGTTGATATGGTATTAGCATGTAATGTGATTATTGTATGATTTGTTGAATGAAAACCCCCTGAATTCCGTGGTTGCACCCTGCTTGTTGATTCAACAAAATGGAAAGTTGTCTTTTGATTTGGTGGTTCTAAAGGTGCATGTGTTTGGGGTGGACATGGATGCCAAGCTGGCTGGTCCTTTTGGCTTAACAGGAGCTACAGTTGTGAGGAACGGGTGGGCTGAGAATGGGACGTGTAACACTGGTGCATCTCTACGCCTGAGACACGATTCAAAGATCTTTATGTGGTCCTTTTAATTTAAGTGATCCATGGTCAGGTTGCTTTAGTGAGTGTGTGGTGGTGTGAACATTGTTTATTTTGCAGCCGGCCTGGGAACCACCGATTGTTTGCTTTTTTTCTGTCTATACTTCCTTTTCCCCTTGTTCGTTAGTTGCGTCGTTGAAATGGTAGGGTGTTTTAGAAGAGTGGAGGGGTTTGTCAATAACGTGTGGTGCAGTTGCCACCTGTGAGAAATTCTTAATGCTGGGTTAATAGTAAACTTTTTTTGTGAAAGTGGAAGCAACCAAGGCTTGTGTAGTTGCATCATCACTCCACATTTAATGTTTCAGTGTTTAATCTACCTCATAAATGTTTCTGTGTCTCGATGAATTTACTCAAATAAACTGATTTAATTGAAATTCAGGAGCGGTGTGTGTCTGTGTCTTAGAGAGGTCTAAATATTCATATAAGTTCAGTAGTCAAACCAGCAGTCATGGACGATTAATGATGGCAGCATTCAACCCATGTTCCATGTTTCAGAGGTACGAAGAATTGTAGCATTAGGAGTCTTGACCAAGAACTGTTATTAGTGTTAGTCATGTTTTTTGTGCTTGTCAGACGTGGAGATCAAACTGTGTCCTCTGTGTGTGTGAGAGAGAGAGAGTGTGTGTGTGTGTGTGTGTGTGTGAAGGTTTACAGAGAAACAGGGTGTTTTGGACAGAGGTTATTCATCAGTTGTGGAAGCAAAGTATAATTGAAGATTACAGGGAGTACCTGCAGTGGTTAAAGATGCAGCAGTAGTACAATTTGCAGCGTGGTGCACAAGGTTTCCAAAGAAATGGAATGTTGTAAACAGGGGTCCTTCATCCGTTGTGCACTTTTCTTCTTCAGAAGCATTTGCTTGCATAGCTGATGAAGGACCTCCATCTGAAATGTCCTGTTTCTCAAAACCTTGTGTGTTAAGGCCGTTACACACCGAACATGATTGTGCATATTTACTACCTCCACACAGACACAAACACACACACACACACACACACACACACACACAGTGCAAGGTACAAATATATACTTGGAGTCATTTTTCATGATAATGCTATTTGCAGTAAATAACTATTCAAAACACACTTTACTATAGTCTATGGAACTAATGGATTTTTGTATGTATTTAACTTCTGCAAATTTGCACCCCAGCCATGTGTGTTAAAAGGATCACTGCAAACCTGCCCTTATTGTCCTAATTGCTTCTGACATACACAGATTTTGACCTTACAATTGAGTTTGGGTAGCAATCTGTCATTCTCTACTTCAGTGATTTGTTGCTTTCTGATGCCTTTTGGGGTCTTTTTTTTATTAGTCTGGCTTTGAAAGGTCAAACAGAGTATCCGTTAAACATGACTTCCCACGTTTGTTGTCTGCCACACTCCACTGATAACAGCCAGTGGTTACCATGACGATATTTCATTGTTTCAGCGTCTAGACGTCCAGTGACACCTGATACGGTGTGCTTTCTAGACAGGGTTGATTGTGTATGTCAATATGTCTCACTACCTCGCTGGTTTTGATTTGCTAACCATTAGCATCATGTGACCTCAGTTTATGAACAAAACCAACATGTCTTCAATTAATTCTTACAGCTGCGAAGAGTTTTGACATATTTGTTCAACTGGCCACAATTAGTTTTAAGAATACACTGCAGTCACTCACCTAGAATATCATCTAGGTGATCTATATATATATATATTATCTATATATATCATTTTAGCTTGGCTTATATGAATGGCCAGTAGCAACTGCTGGGGGTGATGAAATCCTGGTAGAATAGCCACAGTCCCTTGTGTCTGCCTTAGGCAGTCTCCTACGAATCCTAAAGAAAGCCTCTCACTGTTCAAAGCCATTCAGCAGATATTTTTTTGTTCAGAAGTGCTTTTTTTCCTTGAATTGAATATCAATCAACAGATGTGTCTTTAGTCTCCTGAACCTTGAGAAAAGAACCTCCCCACCCCACTACCTCCTGCAGAAAAAGGAGGGAAAAAATCTGCTCAAATTGCTGTCAGTTCACTTGGCGCTTAATGATGCTTTCTAAGAGCCGCTCTAGTTGGGCCATGTTTTATGGTCGGATAAAAGTTGGTGTGGGGGGGGGAAAAATGGCGTCTGGGCTCGGTGCCAGAGTCTGGTGTTTCAGTGCAGCCTCTGCCTCTCACCAGGGACGCAGAGGGGAGGCGAGGCGGGCCGGGGGCCATCCTGGACAGGGCGGGGGTTAGCGGAGGGATCAGGGCTGGGGAGGAGGCCACAGAGAGCCACTCGAGGTGCCACTTCCATGGAGACGCAGCTGGTCTGAACAAGATTCCCATCAGTAGACAAACAAGGCGCAAGCTGGTGCCTGTGTCCAGTGCCGATGTGGCTGCGCCATTGCTAGGATTCTGGCCGCCAATCCCACTCTAGCAGGCCACACCCCCAATCCAATCATCAGCTTCTCTGATGAGATGCCCGTTTTTGCAATTATACGCTAATGAATTTTGCTCCATGTATAATTTCGCCTGCAAGGATTAGCTCAGAGAATTGTCTGTTCTGCCAGAAGTCAGCTTGGGATTGCTTTTGCTTCTTTGTTTGCACAGCTGGGATATTTTCGAGCCTTTTGCCTTGCCCTCGTTTTTCATAAACAGTATCTCCAATTTTTTGCACATTAGTACTGGCTGTAGTCAGTCCAGTCCTGTGATAAACTTGCTCTGTGATGTTGCAGATTACTCTGTCTGTTTGGTTTTGTTTATTCTCCTTTATGGAACAGTAGTGTCTAGGCACGAACCATGAGTGTTTCTTTCAAGTTTCAGGTTCTCCACCCTCTCATACATACTTGTGCTGTCTTGTTTTTTTTTTGTTTTGTTTTTTTTTGTACTATCTTAGTAAGAACTCGCTGAACTTTTGAAGAGCGCTTATGAATGCTTCATCTGTTGCATCTCATCCACACACAGTGTCTTCTATGGTCTTCTAATAGTCTGCCCTTTTTTTTCCCTCTCCAATGTTCATGTACGGTCAAACGCCCATGAACAGCTCATGAAAACTTCCTCTTGTGATCTTGGGACAAATGAATAAAAAGAATAATTACATTTAGTCCATAAATCTTCCTCCCTGATGTGTTGCTGTGGTAAAGGCATATGCCGTTACCCTCTCATTTCCATAGTTTCCCAGATGTAGATCATAATTTGAGGCCCCTTCTCTGGGCTTGAGCACCCTTAAAAGCTCTGGTTTTAAGCTCTTATTCTGGACTGAAATTGTCTGCTTGGCTCAGTGGAAATCCTGAAGGCTCATTGCCATGTTATTTTATTTTATCCTATAAAAACATACTTGTTGTAAATGTTACTGCTTTTATTAACTAGTGCTAAATTATTTAATCGAATCTCGAAGAAAAGATCAAAAGATAAAAAGTAGCTCTTACAACAAGTTTAAACACTTGTTTTGAATGAAATGCTTGCTTGAAGTCATGTGAATAATGAACTACAGCTCAGGGTCTGGTCCGTTAGAGGGAAACTGACTGATTGGTAAAGTGTGTTCGGCTCAACAGTTCAGTTTTAGTAACAGTAACTGATGCTCAGATCTGCTTCTGTCTGATCAGGAGAGATAGGCCACGTTGCAAGATGGCATGAGGCAAGTCCTGCGCTCTTAACCTCAAACATGCCTTTAGCTGCTAAACCAAAGCCAATGTAATATTCAGTAGAAAGCAGTTGGGTATGAAAGCACTGGAAAAAGACATACATTTAAACATACATGGAAATGTTCATTTCAAAACCACACGCTATAAGTTCTTCCCTAAATGCTATAAGTTCTTCCCTACTCTCTTTCTCTCTCTCTCTCTTTTTTCTCCCATTTTTTCTTTCATTTCCTTTATTAATTGCCATGCAAATCTTTAAAACTTTTTGTTTATGTTGTCAGCTCTCTTCATGTGCTTCATTTTTTGTAACCTGGGAGCTGTCTGGCAATGTCCATGGTAACTTTTCTGTTAAATCAGCACACAGACAAATCTCAATTTTGGATACAGTTTTTAAAGACGTCCCCGTGAATAACGAACAGCATTTTCATGCCAGACCGTTACAGTGGATGTATTAATTATGAACATTTTTAAATAGCCATTGCTGTTTAACAGATATTACCTAACCATAGCATGTTCAAAATGCCCTCTCTGAAACATACACCAGGATATCATCATCTCAGTTATGCTCTGGGAACGATCAGATCATGGAAAAGAGTGGTTTGTTTGTGGCATTAAAGTCCTTTAGTACTTATAAGGTTGTCCAGTAAGAATAGCATTTGCTAGTCATCCACGATATCATACTGTATATAATCACTTAGAAGATGTTTTGTGTTCTGGGGGGAAAAATGTTGATATCATCTTACCTCTAGGGCAAATTATAGTAATTTAGTCTTCAAAAATTCTATAATGACTTCTTCTTTTGATTGCATGGCAAATAATATTTAAGTCTAATCTAATAACACTTTAGACACTATAAATACTTAATATTAAATCCCATAAGTTTTGGAAACATTACTTTCGAAATCACATCCCAAACTGTCAATGAACAGTTCCGTATCATTTCATTTTAAGCTAATTTAATCTGTCTGACTCATCAGATAAAAGCATTTCATGATTAAATTTTTTTAAAAACACCTTAATGAAGGTAGGAATGTATTTTGCTTTATAATTTATGATACATGTTTTGCATAATTGGAATGTCAGCTGTGCATGTTCCAGAGATTCTCAGTTCTGCTGTGTTTATGGGATGGTAGCAAAGTAGATCTAGACTGGATTAACAGATGGTTCAGGTTTTCACTTCAAAAGTAGCTTATTTTTTCTAAGTTGATTCAACAATATTACAAACATGATTATTATAGATAATAGCTATTTAATAAATTTGTACATTACCTAAGTAATATATAACAATCAAATATAGTAACAAAAATAAATCTAAATGTTGCTCTGAGGGAAAATAAGAGACATGTCAGTATCCCGCTTTTCTGCTCTTCTCATATTTCAATAGTGCCCCATTTACTTTAGTCGTATTTCTTGTCAAGAGGTTTTGCTTGGCTAAATTTAACCCCTTCCCCCTCTAACTCTCTCTCTGTTTCTCACTCCTTCCCCTCCTCTTGCGTGCGCACACACACACACACACACACTTTCTGTGTCTGACCCCGAGGTCGAGCTGAAGTGACTTTGAGCCGTGTCTAGCTGGGCCTCTCTGAGAGCAGCCGTCACATTCCTGTTTGCTGGGCCCAGGCGTGTAGTGCTTGTTACCAGCGCTAGGGAGGAAGTTTCAGCCGGCAGGGATTATGCACAGTTTCCTTGCCCAGAAGCTTTATGCTTGTCCCCTCCCACTCATGAAAAGCAGCGATTTCACAAACGAGAGGTGGTGGCGAAGGGGTAGGTGGGGGTGCGGGAGGGGAGATACAAACTTAAACCTGCTCCTCTTGCCACGAGGCTTGCTCTGTCGTTTTTTTTTTTGGTTTTTTTTTCTCTTACCTCCCTCCCTCAGTGCTCCTCATGTGTCATGATGCATTTTCAGGGGGGAAGACGACCACGTTTGGCCGCAGCACAGAAGTGCATTGTGTTGGGACTGGAGCAGGGCGAGAGGGAGGGAGAGAGGGAGAGAGGGAGGGAGGGAGGGAGGGAGGGAGGCCGGAGGAGGAGGGTGCTAGGAGAACACAGCTGCACGGCACACAGAAGCCGGTTTCCCAGTCTGACAAGCGAGCGGCTGGGGCGAGCGAACGAGCGCCGTGTGTACCTCTTCGGGGGCCCTCGGTGCAGCAGTCACCCCTCCTTGTGCTCACCGCTACACCTCCTTCCAGGATGGAACTCTTAGGAAAGGACTGAAATATGGATCAGGGCAAGAAAGGATTCTTTTCCCTTCCTTGTGGCCGGCTCCTCTTATTCAGTTCAGTGAGTACAACTCTCCTGCTCTGTCCCTTGTTCAGCTAAAGTTGCTTGGACACACTGCATGTGCACACACACACACACACACATACACACACACACACACATACGCACGCGCACTCACACACACACACACACACACACACACATGCACCCACACACAAAGGATCGTTCTTTTCCAAGCCTAAAACCTTCACAAATGATGCTCAATGGTGGTTTGCTTTGTGTTTTCGTTTGGCTCTTTCTGACTGTGTCGTAAGCGTTGAGCGAGTTCTACATAAG
>JAOXYF010000015.1:12122466-12123923 GCA_028565775.1 Sternarchorhynchus goeldii
ACGTTCTAACAGCTTTCTTACAGCTGTAGATTTTCGGGGCAATACATTTTTGTTGATGAATGCTACTTACATTTTACTGCATCATTGACATCTTAACACATTGATTTTTTTCTTTATTTAAAAAGGGTTAGGGTTCAATTTTTAAATTTTTTTTAATGTAAAAATTTCCCCCCAGACATCTCGGATTTGTTAGTTTGAGGACTAGACCACACAGCTAAATCTGAACATCTAGTAAAAGTTTTACACAGGTCAGTAAGAAGATAAGTTTAATACAGGAAGATTTTGACCCTGCCAGCCCAGACACTGAGGAGTCTTGGCATTGCTCTGTGTGTGTGTGTGTGTGTGTGTGTGTGTGTGTGTGTGTGTACACGTGCATACACACAGCTAAAGGGCTCTTGTGAGACAGGTTTAGAGGCAATAAAGGGAAATCTGGGAAGTGGAAACCTAATACCACTAGGGTGCTGCTATTGTGTGCACCTCGTCTCCAGCTGTAGGAGATGCAGCGTGTGAAATAATGTAGTCTGGTTTTATATTGACCAGTCTGGTGCTGTGGTCATGGGGCCTATTAAATTTGCTATTAAGAGTAAAAGGATTATGCACTGAAAATAAATTAAATGGTGGCAATGAATAGATTGGGAGAGAAAACGAGGCCTCTGGTATAGCCTACCTGCTAACCAGATAGATGTTTACTGTTCAGTGCATAAAATATAATGATAGTAGAGTTTTAGGATGTTGTGTTTGGAGAACAATGTCATATAACATGATTCTGATTATCTGTCATTTTGTCACATTTAAGAACAAAAGTTGAGTTAAAATTACAATATATATATATAGTACGTTGTCATAAGTTTATTAATTTCAGTAGTATTAATATTTATTTATTTTTTAATTGCCTATTATAATTGGCCTCTATTCTCTACTGAAGGATTAAATGACATTTGAAGTCATTAGTCTTTTATTTGGCCCTTCTTGCGGATTCTCCTTCCGAGCATGTTTTGTTGGTAATGTCATTCAAACATTGCATGATACATTTATATTCCATGAAAACAAATATATCTTTTTCAGGAAGCATTTCACCCCTTTCAAGGAAAATTACTGTGTGTTGTGTAGAGAGACGGGCACTGATGGCGTGTAATGAGAAGAGCAGCGATATGAAATTATTCTCTGCGAGAGGAAATTCAATCGGGCCCCAGTCCTCCTTAGGGGAAAAGATTTGTGTCTCTGTTTACAGGCTTCGTGATTGGTTTCGCTTACGGCTGGCCTGAGAGCGAAACATATGCTGGTGCTGGCGAAGCAGGCAGCAGCTTCCCGGGCCTTTGCTGGGTCATGAAGGTTCTGTCTAGGCCTCCTGCAGAGTGGTTGGGGCTAGCCGGACCTGCCGGGTGTCTGTCGTCGGGCGCGTGCGGTGAACCCTGCGCCCCTGTGCCTGGCACTGGGTGGCAGGGCGGTGGGGGTGG
>JAOXYF010000015.1:12137365-12151545 GCA_028565775.1 Sternarchorhynchus goeldii
TGTGTGTGTGTGTGTGTGTGTGTGTGTGTGTGTGTGTGTGTGTGTGTGTGTGTGTGTGTGTGTGTGTGTGTTATCTTCATGTTATTTATAACCAGTAACACCTGGTAACTATGGAAGAACAGATGGGAAACATAAACACTAAGTGGTGGAAAAAATCATCATTTACTTATGTAAGATTCACAAGATTTAAATTTTAAAAATGTGGCAAACCAGTATCCCAGAAGCCAAAGATTGTGGTTAGCAGTAATGTATATTGATACTCACTGCATAGCAACGCATCTCTGAGAAGGTTTTTAGGTATTTGATGGCCATAATTTGAGTGAAAATTTAACTCAATCTGCAGTTCCATCAGTGGTAAGTAACCTGATTTTCTTTAGAAAGATGTGCATTTCAACTGGTACATTTAAGTGTTGTGAAATGAAGCACTGGTAATTAAAGTCCAATGTCATATGAATTAATTTTAATTGCCTGGGTCAATTAAGATGATACTCTCTCAGGGTAGGTCTAATGCCATTGCTATTGATCCGGTCAGAGTGTTTTATCGTGTCACATGCAGGATACGTTTATGTTTTCCAAAGTGGGATGTTTGGAATTCATAAAGGATTGATTGGTCTTGTGATGTTAAAACAACGAGGTCTGATGGTTGTTCACGCTTAGCGGTGTTTGGCCAGGTAATCAATGTGTGCTGTTCAGAAACTGATTAAGCCTTGTGTTTTAATTCAATGCCCTTTTTGTATTCCTGACCCTGCAAAAATGACTCAAAGTCATGGCTCGTTCTTTTGAAAGTAGTTTAAAAGAGACCTTAGCCGAGTGCCTCAAAGATATGCTTTCCTTTCTCAAAGTCGATATTAATTAAATTAGCGCAGGGTGCCCATGCCGTGACATTGTTAAAAAGGAGTTCCCTTTTAATAGCCTGATTTCTCACTAGTAATGGAGATTTAGCTAATCCTGATTGTCACCAGACAGGAAATTCGCATTTAATTTATTGCATCAAAAGAATTGATCCCTAGCCTTAGAGGTAGGGTGTGGAGATTTTGGTTCAGCTTTTCTCTATGAACTGATTTTTCCCTTAATATTTACAGTTTGGCTTTCGATTGGGTAACCTTTTGCCACAGAACAAACCTGCCTAGCAACACACAATGAGTAAGATTTCTTTGTATGTAAATGGGATGAGGGTTTTGGAATAACCCTTCTGCAGTATGAAATTAACTTATGACATCTACCATCATTTAACAATGCATTTAACAGAGTTATTTGGTCAAACAAGTAACTGCTCTCCTATTGGCTATGTGCTTTCAGTATGTGTCATGCACCAGCTCTCTCCTTCCCTTTTCCCTTGTCAACAGCCCAGTTTCAGTGCTTGTCCCCACCCACAGAAGGCAGCAACAGCCAATGGGGCTTCCTGAAGAAGTGTCTGTTTAGTCTGGGCTGTTGAAGTGATTGGCAGATGGGTCAAACAAAGTCATTTTATTGGCTCGTTGCCTGGCAAATCTCTGCAGGCATTTAAGGAAAGGTAGAAGACATGGCCCCTTTCCACTGGGAAACTAATGATCCTTTTTTCAAAGTTCCTTACCTTCCACCTTTTCTGCTATCTCCAGAGAGGTTTAACCCAGAAAATTAGGGCACTGCCAGCGTGTTGCTGAATTAAATATAGAAATACCGCATTTGCAATTCGCTTTGATATTATTTGATTTTTGACAGAGCTGCCAAACAAAATGAATCAGAAGTAATTTGGTGCCTTTTGTCTGTGACGCTGCAGCCAACCGAAGCACAATTAATGAGCGCTGCTGCCTGTGCCGTTCGAGCAACAGACTGTGTGTTCGCATCTGCATGTACAGTCAAGCACAGCGTCTGCTTTCACCTGTGCTGTCTTGCCTGTGCTGTCTTGCCTGTGCTGTCTTACCTGTGCTGTCTTACCTGTGCTGTCTTACCTTGCTTGCAGCAACGTTAAATTAATGGTGATGAAGCCCCACTGCACATCTATCTGGCTGAGACAAAAATAACAGCTTGTCCCTCGCGAGCCGAGCCCTCCAGAATATGACGCGGCTGTAATGTTCCTTGGCGCTTATAGCCAGTTGTGTGGGCTTTTTTTTACAGAAGATTAACGAGACACATAAAAATAATGTTTGACGTTTCATTTTCATTGTGAATAATACGGTTCAGACATCTGAGGAGGTTGGTGGTCCACGTTGTCCAACAGGAGCGCGGTAGCAGGGATATGGCAGGAACACTCTTATTGTGCGTGACAAGGCTTCTGTGGCTATATTAATAAGCAGAACTTTTATGTCAGAGTAATCTACTATATTGGACAACATCATCTGATAGTGTCAATAAATAATTACAGTTAAGTAAATGCAATGGCTCTTGATTTTCTGTGTTTTTCTGCCTCTGCCACCCCTCTGGTGTGCACAGAAAGCACTTGGTATGTTCCACTGGTGGCACTGCATTACGGCTGTTTCGCATTACAGGAACGTCTGTCTGATATTCCCCCCTGTCTGGTTTGTAATGGTTTATCCTGTCCCATGGGAAAACCTTTTTTCTTTTGCTTTTTTTCTGGTCCCTGTTGAACTTTGACCCTAGCCTCCTGCTTCGGTTCATATGAAATTGCCCTTTTTGTATCTAGTGCTGGGACAGTATAAGAAGATGCAGGTGAAGTAAGAAATTCAGAGAAATCTAAGATATAGTAAATGTTTTCCTCAGTTTTTTCTCTTTATTCTATGGAAAAATTTGAGAGCCTGTGGAAATACTCATTTTGGAGTCTGGGATATTTAAAGTGTATAACATACGCGATGCATATTTTACGTGTGTGTTTATGATTGTAATGAATGTGCACACAGCAGGTGGTGGATATATGGGTCTGAAGCTGTTATGAGTCTGAAGTTTCTGTCTGAAGATCTGTCCAGTTTTCATCTTCACCTTCTTCATCTTCCCTCTCTTTATTTGTTTTTCATCACCGTCCCTGTTTTGAGCAGACAAGGAAACGTGTGCATCTTGAAGGATAAAAGGATTAGCATCCAGATTATCCTCGCCACACAACCTCTGTGTCTGTGCTTCAGTGCTGAGGAATCATGACGCACCGCGTCGTGCTTTTTGATTTCTGATTCCACGTGGGGCGCATCACATGCAGGAGCAGGGGGTTCGAGAGCACAAATGAGAATCTGCCTCCTGGTGAATGGTGAGCTGTGTGAGTCATAAGGACTGTCATATGGCTGAGTTATCAGTACGAACTGCTTGACTTCGGCCTCTGCAGTGAGGAACACTGTGGCCGGTCGTGGAGCGTAGGGTGGGGGAGGGGACTTTTATCCCCTGTGTGATTTATCAGTCTGCAGGTAGGGCGTGACGTTAAAAGAGTTTATCCTTGTGTGTCTGCATCTTTAAGCTACGTGTCTTCCTCTCACCACCACCAAAACCACCCTCGGCTTAATGATTTACACGCGTGCATTTCACAGCCTTGTTCCCATGTATCTCCTCTTTTTGGTTTTTTTGTTTTGTTGCAGTGAATGGAGTCCAGGTACTTTAAAACGTACTTTAAAATGATCTTCATGGAGAATCATCTAGTGATTTTAATTTCATGCCTCACCAACTTCCCCGCTGCCCATTCCTCCACAAAGTGGCTTTAATATGGACACTTATAGCCTGTGTTCTCCTCAGATTGCTAGCGATGGCAGATGTCTGCGTAAAATGGTCACATTTTCACAAAAATGACTACATGTACTACATAGACTGACCTCATCGACTCTGCTCTGAGAAGCAGTCCTCATTCTGCCTGGGCCAAGGTATTTCAACTCTGCCAGAGTTTATTCCTGTGATCTTCTGCTCTGCTTAACTGACAGAGGGTGCAGAACATGGTGGTGGGGGGTCTGGGCTGGTTTTGCTGTCCATTCTGATGCTATCCATCAGTCCAGGCACACAGGCAGCCAGGTTCAGGGTAATTGAATCCACATATCGAGTGTTGCGGGCTGGATTCCACAGGGCCGCGGCCAGAATGTTTGTCTCCCTGGAATGTCTGTTCGAAAGCATTGCTGCTGATTCTGTACCAATGGCCAGAGGAAGGGGGCAGGGCAGATGGCCACAAAGCAGTCCATATGCTTGCTATTGAATGTGTGCATCTCATGGGCTCTTCTGTTGGTTAAAGGCACCGATCAGCTCAGAATCAGAACCAACCGAAAAGATGATTAGACGTATTTGCTGTCGGTAGTAGAGGGTGCTGGGTTCGAGCCTGGGGTTATATAAGGAGGTGCTCCTGATGAAAGTACAGAGTGACAGGAAAAACAGTCACGTAAGCAAAGGTAGAACAAGTATCATGGAAGGGCTGTTTCTAATCCAGTTCTGACGTGATTTATTTCTCTCTCTGAGTTTACCCTGTTTGGCCTTCAGTGAAAGAAAGCTGCTCCAAGCTCAGGTGCCTTTGTCTGTGTGCCGTAAATGCATTTGTTAGGGCATAAAAGCAAAACCAGATTATAGACCAGTCCCCCCTGGGAGGCACCACATAGAATCTTCCAGTTCTGATTGGCCATATTCTATTCCAGATGTGCCCAGGTACCTCCCACTAATCAGCACCCACCACCTCGTTCTCATTTCTGGACTCATCAAGGCTAAAATGTTCTCATTCATTTCTCCAGTTTTTTGTTTTTGTTTGTTTTTGCAAAGTTGCACATACATCCATTCCAGGTTTAATCTGTTTTCCTTGCTCTTTTGAATTTTGTATTCTCATAATCTCAGTATTAGTGCACAGTGTATGAGTTGCTGACAGCGCTGATACCAGCCCTTGGACTGGCCAAAAGAAAATACTAGAGTCATGAGGGTATTTTGTTAAAGTACTCAAAATGTCCTAGTGTAGGCAAGTGGCTCCTGCATTGTTCAGTTAGCCTTAACTACAAGTACCATCTCGTTTAACCTACAGATAAACCCTCTTGACTATATATTTTATCCTTGATCTATGTTATGATATGTTTTGAAGGGTACACACTGTCTGAGGATCGACTAGCACTGTTAGGAGTCACTGTGATGATCAAATCTGAAATCTTGTGTAATGTTGCAGACTTTTAAAAACCGTATTGACCAATCGTATTAGACTTAAAATAAATGTTTGTTAGGAACTTAAGGTGAAGATTGATTGTGTATATTCATTTCCATCAGTTGTCTTCATAATGTGACATGGAATCAATGTTGTTACTTGAATTAACTGCAAGAAAGTCATTAAAAAGCCTTTTATAATGGTTTAAAATTGGCACTTGGCTAATTGGCTGATAATTAGTCAATATCTCAATTAGATTTCAGTGCACCGAGCACATTGGAAGAAAATGATTTAAAAAGTCTTGTCACGTGCCTGGTGAGAGCTGGGCAGTTGTTCTGTAACATGCTTCCTGAACCTGCACACCAGTAACATACAGTGTGCTCAGTCCCCAGAAGAACTGGAGCTGTTCAGTACAGGTGTGAAATATGTCTGTACTCTCATCCCCTTGTGATCTTACAGTGAGTCACTCCTCACACGCTCACGGCCACGAGTTAAAACCTGGTAGGCACGGCCACAGCCAGACAGTCTGCCTCACCAACCGCGCTCCGAGCCTGACGTCCGTGAGCATGCACTTCCGCCGGGGCAGTGGTCCTCCTCCGCCACCTCCGAAGCCCCTGTCATTCCTAACAATACGGACTTGCGCTGGCTGCAGAGCTGAGTGCAAAGCGCCGGCTGCGAACGTCGGACTGGCTCCGGACGGAACGCGGTACTCCCGTCCATCCTCGCGTAAGCCACCGCTATGTGTGTTGACAGTGGGCACGTTGCCAGGTGGAGGTTGCCATGACTTCCAAGACCACTCCTTCCCTCCGCTCCCCCTTTTCCCCCTTGGATGGTGCCAAATTTTTGGAGGTAGGCAGGGCTAAGGGTTTTGATTTAGACAAAAGACGTCTTCACACTGTCAGCTGAATGCTCTACTGGAATGCTTTTTGGTCTCGAACGGAGAGTCATGTGACCTTATGCCTAAGGTTTTGTTATGGTGCCAGGACACAGAGAGAGAGGGAAGAGAAAGAGAGAGAGAGAGGGAAGAGAAAGAGAGAGGGAGGAGAGAAAGGGGAGAGAGAGGGAGGAAACTTGGAAAGCAGTGCCAGGGATCTTTTCTCTCTTTTTTGTGTCCTTTGGTTGCTGGGAAAATGGCGGCCGGCGCAGAGCAGACTTTTACCTGAATTTGCCAAGATGTTTGGACTGTGTGCTCAGATGTTTTGGCGTAACGCCCATCTCTGTCCCCTTTTTTTGGTTCCTACCGACCCTTGTATCTTTTCTTAGGATGAGACCAAAGAAAAATAGAGGAGGTAAACAATTTTTAAAAAAATCTCATTCGAAAAAGCGTCCATTAAAGTTCAGATGAACAGGTGAAGTGTTGAGGAGAACACTGTTAAAGGACAAGGAAAAGCTGGGCTCTGCAGTCACCTCGAAGTCATGTTAACGCGTGTGTGCTGAGGGGAGCGGCTGAGTGATAGCTGGGCTGTGGCGCAGCCTTTTGGCAGGGCTTTACCGCCCCTGGCAGCTTTTCTTTGAGCTCTTTTAAAAATCACTGCGGTCTCATCTAAGCCTTACCCTGTGCTTTCGCCATAGACACCAGGCAGCCAGGCATGGTAAAGCCCTGGCATGTAGCCATGAGAACGGGCTGCTATCGCTGAACTTTAGGGTGGGTTTTTTTTTGTTTTTTTTTAATGTGTGTTTTTTTTTTTCTTTTTCGCTGAGAAGAAAAGGGTGTGATGGTTTAATCATCTGTGTATTTAGCAGTTGAATTGGACAGCTGTGCACACGCTGCAGTGTTGCAGTTTCGCGGGGTGGGACCGGAAATTGTTGCCGCTGTGTTTATGGTAGATAGAAGAAATGTTTTTTTTTTTTTAACAAAGTACATAATATTTTGGCTTTTTTTTATCTTTATTGATTCATCAAGCCTTTATCAATATGTTTCTGCCTTTTTGCAATGCAAGGAAATGTCGATTTAAATAATGCTTAAAACGTTTAAAGAGATAATGTGAAGGTAACATTAGAAGTACGTAATAATTATGACGGACTGCGGCTGTGCTGTATTTGGGTGTGTCCTGTTTGCTGTAGACACCTAAAGTAGGAGATCATCACTGATTTGTTTACTTATTTCTGTTTGCAGTGGGCGGACCAGCATGGTTTAGCACATACCAGGAGATCTGACACAACGCCAGGTAAGACTCCCTCAGTAATCTTTCATACAAGGCCAGTTGCAACAAACATGGAGGATGAGAACTTTACACGAGCTCCCCATGTTGCTGCTGGGTCCTCCAGCTGGAGCAGAACTCAACAACCACTTCAGAGAAGTTGATAAGCCGCCAGTTCTGCTGCAAAACATTTTTGCAGATGTGCAAGTTCCAATTTTTCCTGAAACTTCTCCTGAGGAGATTTTTGTGTGATCTCTATTCTCTATTTCAAAATCAAAACAACGCTTACGATGCATATGATTTATAGTCAATACAAAACGAGTAAATATACAACTCACTGTGAAGGTTCCTGTCTGAAGACATTTAAACTATGTCTCTGGCAAAAACGTTCGTTTCAACTTTGTTTCTTTCTTTATATAGCAGCATATCATCTTGGTCAAAGATTTCGCCTCACTGGTTTTCACTTTGTCACAGTTGTAGTAGTGGTCTATCATAAAGCATTAGTTTCATGTACTTTAAATGTGTGATGAAATATACTACAAAAGTCTGACTTATGAACAGTATAACCTGCATGTGACAGGGGATGAGTGTCTGAGCGTTTATGGGCGAGGATTTTCTTTCCTTTTTTCTTTATTTCCGAGTAGAGTATTACCACTTGTCATAAACCCGTAGATCCGATCTTGTGGCGAATCTGGCTACCCAAGCTCGCTTCTGTGGGTCTCTGTCACTGTGGTACAATCAGCAATGTAGTTTTTATTAGCTCTTTTTTTCAGCTATCCAGTTTCATATCGTTGGCTTGTTTTTCTGTACTTCAGGCTTATTTCTTTTTTATGGGTGTTTGAGCAGACTGGGTAGAACAATATGCTGCTTCTCTCCCTACACTGAACAATCCTTGGTAAGTCTCTCGAAAGTGGTAATGATGTGCTAACTGTCACGGCCATTTTTTTTTCGTGCTGGAGCCCAGAAATCTGCAGATGAGGAGAAGCCCGGCGAGGACGTGTGCATCCAGGTTGAGGTAGTAGGTTGTATGGTTTAGAATTACACCATGGGAGTTAACTGTACAACCTCCTAGCTTTCCCTGGAACACACTCATATCATCAGGCAAGACATCGCCTCGCGACACGGGATGAGCGCTCGAGCGTTCTGTTGATTCATTTAACCTTGCACTGTTCCAGCAAAGCCCTGTCACTTGGGAGCCTTGCCTTAAAGAGTTCCCCTTTAGTTTGGCTCACAGGCTGGTGACAGCTGGACTGCAATCGAATGTCATGGGGTGGTTCTGTCGCCTTTTCAGCTACATGATGGTCTGCCTTGGCCTGAGCTTTGATCCGTAGTGATCGTCGTTTCTCTTCACACTTTCCACAACCTTTGGCTTGATGTCTCCTTCTTGTTTCTTCTAAATTGATCATCAACTGAAACCATTGTTTGGTCTTCCAGATTTTAGCTAGGAGCCATTTCAAAGTAAACACGATTAAAGTGATTTTAATTTATTCTGATTACACTGCACAACTAAATTTTGAACACAAACTAAAATATGTGTACCTTGTCGTATGTTTTGTGCTGATTTATAATGTTTTATATTGTTTTTGAAATTTTCTATCATATGATTATTTAAGTGACAGGGCAATTAGATTTAACAATAATTATATACTTATTCATAAAAAAAACACTATTATTAAACTTAAAATATGTACAAACCTCTAAACAGTTCACTGTATGATTTTGGCTTATATTTGGCCTCAGAAACATCTCTGTCTTCAGTGTCAAGCAGCAGGTCTGCCAACTCAGAGGGGACCTACTTTCCTTGGTGCTACTTTTCTATACTATAAATAATGATATACTTTTTTATGCTATTATACTATACTATACTATACTATACTATACTATACTATAAATAATGATATACTTTTTTATGCTATTATACTATACTATACTATAAATAATGATATACTTTTTATGCTATTATACTATACTATACTACTTTTCTATACTATAAATAATGATATACTTTTTATACTACTATACTATACTTTACTATTTTTCTATACTATAAATAATTATATACTTTTTTATACTACTATAATGTACTGTACTATACTACTTTTGTATACTATAAATAATGATATAAGATAAAAAAAAAACTATAGGTGATGGAGACATTCTGAAGACATTTAGATTCAGTGTGCAAAAATACACAATAAACACGGATTTTTCAGGAATCAAAATATTTGTCGACCGGTGTTATTTGAGTACTGAGGAAAAAATAAATAAAAAAACCTCGCTGAAACAAGTAGCTAAAACATCTGAGGGTAGTTCAGATGTGGCCTTACTCAGTACCTCATGTGGAAACCTTTTGTAATCAATTCGGGTGTATAACTTGACTTACAAGTTACAGATCTAAATTATGTAAGAGGCCAAATGGATTTTAAAAACCTGCATGAATAAAAAGCAACCAGTCTTGTGTAAAATATATTATATTATTCAACTGAATAAGGACAGGTACTAAAGGATACTTTGTACAAAGTAGTTTTGATCACTCTTAGAAGTGTTTAAGGCAATCGTGGTAAAAAAATGCAGGTGTTAAAAACATTTTATTGCCCAAATAATTGGTGAAAGCCCTGTAGTGTATTTTGTAGTATACTGTATTTTGTATGGTTATGCAGTGCAGTTGCTCAACATATCTAAGACAGTTTCATGTCCACTGTCTAAACTTCTTAAAATTGACCTAAAATAACAGTAGAATTTAAGGTTCCCACTAACCCAGCTAGTTAATTAAGTTTTCTTGGAGGGGGGGGGGGTCTTACACAGAGTGAGTAGTGTTTTGCAGTGTTGTATATTTTTAGATTATGAGTTTTAGATTAGAAGTTTTAATCCACTGTGAGTCAAGAGCATGTACCTTTACAAGAAATAAGCTGAGTAAACCGAATGACCTCCCCAAGCCCCTTCAACTCAGCTGGGGTTCACCTCCTGCATGCAATGTGAGTGTGTGTATGTGGTGTGTGTGTGTGACTCGAGCCTGATTACCTTGTGCACGGTCATCAGCAATAAATTTTCAGCCTGGCTTTAAGTCCAGAAGCGTGGTCTTCCAGTGCCCAGAGAGAAGCTGTTCTAGTTCGTCTGTGATGTTTGTGTTGTCAGCATAAGGAACTATGGCTGCCAAATACATTGTTGCATGCTGTGATTGTGACATGTCTTGTGATATATATTACATACACAATTGCGGACCCTTAAGGTGACGTGATTAAAGATCAGAGAGTGTTATTTTTGACCAATATCTTCTTTTGTGTCCTGAAAATGATTCATCCGGAACATTCGATTCTAGTCAGGATGCTCTCATTACACTATAAATACATTTGTGATTTGGGGGCTCATTTGCCTGGTGCAGCCCATGTGACATCAGTATTGCAAAGGCCAACATCGCAATGACGAATAACAAATGAGGTATTGCGCAGCCCTTTAAGAAGCCCTTTTCACATTTGCCATGCCATTACTTTCCACGGCCTTCTGCCTGTCACCCATGTGTGTTTGCATAGCCTTGGCCAAAGCTCCCTCCCTGACTTCAGGCCTTGACATCGGTCGACTTGGATCCTGCACATAAACACCACACATTAAACATAATATCCAAACCGTACCGTATGGAAGGAGCCAGTGTTTACAGTCTGTGCAGTCCATTGCTCCTTTGATATACAGGCCTGCGTTTAAGATGCCGTAACCATGTAATATGCAGTCAGGGATGCAGCTGAAGTGGTCCCAACCTCCCAGTTGCACTGCTGCTGGAAGCTCCATTTGACACGGGCCCTGTCCCTACAGAGCAGGGACACTGGGTTTCTTTGGCTGGGTGCCAATGCTTGCTAAGTGCATTTGAATGCCCAGAGGGGAGACAGAGCACAAAGGAGCCCCTAGAATGGGCTGGGCCATTCCAGCAACAGTGTCAAGAAGATGAAGGACTTTTCTATGTGAGTGGAATCAATTTGGGACCAAGTTGAGAGTGAGTCGGTGAGAACCATTAATCAATACATGAGAAATTATAATTTAGTGTTCCTGTTCACACGGCATGGAAGCTGTGGACCTCAGAAAAAACATCTGTGCATCAAGCATGGAGTATAACGAAATATTGGTGAACTAAAACAAGAAGAATCCGCCCATAGTGGACTTGTGTGCTCAAGTGCAGCTGTATCCACTTGAGAATATACATTCTGGTTTGGTTTGGTTTGGTTTTTTTTTTCTGCCTTGTCATTGCTGGCCCATCCAGTGACTTATTTGTTTGTCCTAGAACTGTTTCAGTATCATCTTAAGATATTTAGGTTCACAGTAGTTTGTTTTCATGGTGTGTCTGTGTCTGCGTGAGTGTGAAGTTTGCTGCTAGAGTCACTGCCGTCTACGCTGCTCGTCATGCGGCTGTTTTCTGCGCGTGAAGAGGCCCCGTCCACCTGCCCGAGCTTCGGCAGAGGCTGTGAAAGCTCGTTGGAGCACGGGCCTCCCAGCACCGCAGCCAACAGACTAAAAGGGGACTTAACAGCTATCAATTAAGCCTGAACAAACGGCCTGTGATACTAATGGGGATTCAATAGCGTTGCATGAGAGCTTCGCTCATCGATTCTCGGTTGCCACTCTTTTCAGTCCTCGTGCCACTGGGAGCTTGAGGAGGTGATCGGTAGCTGGCCTTAGAAAAGCAGCAGATCTCGAGTCCTATAATCGGATCTGCTCCTCTTTGGACTCAGGTCAGCCACCATATTCTGTCACTTCACAGACAGATTGTCTCTATCTGTCTGTCTATCTGTCTATGTATCTGTCTGTCTGACTGTCTGTTTAGTTAGTTATTGTTGGCAAAGTTTATAGTGGAAAACTACCTGTGAACCCTGACAGGCATAAATCATTGTCTTAATTTTCTGGGCTTCATCATGCCGAGTGCAGGTATCAACCCAAAGGTGAAGCCATTTACTTCATAAACAAGACGCTGGTGACATTTTCCCTCTCGCCACGGTAAACTGGTGGAGAGAATCGAGCTCTGTCGTTACGGGAGACTGGGTTTTTTTTTTTTTTTCTTCGAAAGGGCGTTTTTTTGTTGTTGTTGTTTTTTTTTGCCTTCACCTCCGAACCCCAGCGGTTCCTCCAGATGCGGTGGAGCGAGCGATGTTCAAAATCCTGCCGCCTCAGCACAGCCCAGTCCAGCTGGCAGGCCCGCTCCAACCGCGCCTCATTGGTTCCAGCTGGCCTTCGATTTATGCGATAGTTGAACAAATAAAATGGCCGGATAAGCTTGGGGGGAGGGGAGTGAAGTTGGGTTTATTTCACTCTTTGTTTCACTCTTGCACTCCCTTGCTGTGCTTCTTCATGAAAGCCGAAACAAGCGTTTTCATGTGCTGTTTTAGATGCCCGGATGACTCCTCTCTGACTCCACATCCAGCATCTCCCACAGTACTACACAGACTATCTCAGGTTTTTTTTTTATGTATAGAAAGTTCCGTATGAAAAATACATCTAAAACATAGGTGAAAGACAATCCATTCCCTTACCAAGACGTTGTTAACTTAAAACATTGCGGATATCGGTCAGTAAAATGTTTTTACACATAAACGTCTGTTGTCGTGTTATATTAAATCAGTCACCCACCCATTCTCATGTGCAATTGATTATCTATTGGTGTGGATGGGGAGTGTATGTAACTGAACGATTAGTCTAGTGCCCCTCACCCAACCAGGGACAAGACCTCAATGAACATGACCTCAGCTTCTTTGAGCTGGAGAATACTGGTTCTGGACCATGTCAGACCAGTTAGAGCAAGATCTCCCCTCAGGAGGGCACCCAGTTTGACAAAGCACTCGATAAATAGTGCCAGTCCTCCAACAGTGGGAACCTGGGAAATAAGGCATTTGCTTGAAAGCGGAAAAATATCTGTAGTATGTCCGTGACTGAGATGTCATCGATCCGTCTGGAGTCAGGACAGGCTGTGCTGCGCAAGCCACTATCTGCCATCAATATTCTTTTGCCCTCTGACCCCTGGGAGCGATCAATGGGATTGATTAGGAAGGGCAGGGGCAAGACCTGACTGTGTGTGTGTGTGTGTGTGTGTGTGTGTGTGTGTGTGTCTGCCTCATAGTGTTTAACAGGACTGTCCCCTTAACCCAAAGAATATAACTAGTCCAGATGTGGAACAAACAGCTCTGTAATCCTCCTTCCTCTGGCATGTTCTACAGCTCCTGATTATAGCTACCTTTCCCAGCTGTTGATTCTCTTTACACTGAAATGAGATTGATTGATTACATCGTCTCACCGACGTGCATCTCTGTTTTATTCCCCCCCCCCCCCATCACATGAAGGACTTACCGGGCCACCATGTCTGGCTGAGCTCCTTTGTCTGCTAATTCACTGTGATTTTATCATTGTGCATTTTAAAATTCGTTTTTGAAAACAGCTAAATCTTCTGTGTGACCGCTCAGCCAGAGCCTTGCTGTTACTGTTATCAGTGCCAGCTGTTTAACGCAGGTTGTCATGTTTCCGTGTGAATTAACAGTCGCTTGTGCAGGTACAACGGGCTTCGTTCCTGATTGTTACAGTCCTGGCAGAAGTGCAGAGGAATGATGGGAAATCAGAATATCCCCCCCCTCCCCCCCCTGCATAGTAGCAACTTCCACGTAGGGTGATAAACCCATTTCCTAAGGCGCAACTGGGCCAGCCAGTGTAAGTGTTGTAAATGTCGTGTCTTGCGGTGTGACCGTGTGGTGGGGGTATATATGGTGTGCTCTGTGCTATCAACAAAATGGCTCAGGACACACAGCAGAGGTACTGTAGCCTGTATCTTTTTCTCTTATGTGTGTTTACATGTTTGTGCTTGTGTTAATGGATGGCTTGTGAGTGTGCATTTGTTTGTGTGTGTGTGTGTGTGTGTGTGTGTGTGTTTGTGTGCGTACTAGCGCAATAGCACACTAGACTTTATTGTCTAGAGGTGTGTAACGGTAGCCCTCTGCTGACTGTGTGTGTGTGTGTGTGTGTGTGTGTGTGTGTGTGTGTGTGTGTGTGTGTGT
>JAOXYF010000015.1:12160358-12174364 GCA_028565775.1 Sternarchorhynchus goeldii
GTCTCACCCCCCTCCCCCCCACTCCGCCTCGGTGATCTCTGTGGAGCTGCTTTGGAGGCGTTGCCAGGGAAACGCAGTATCTGGCTGCTGGCTTGCCGGAGTTATTGAACCACGGCTGGCTTTTCGCTATAGAGGATAATTAGGCTGTGTCTTATGGCTTGGGCTTTCCTGTGGCTGCGGCTACACCGTGACCTCCAGCGGGACTCGCTTTGTCAGCCTTCGGCAGGGCTTTTAACCTGAGAGCCAGCAGGCAGGGTGCCCTGCAGGTGTAGCCCTGCTCCCTGGTCCACAAGCCTAACTAGCCTCAACTTTCCGTTCTAGAATTGTACAAAGACTTAAACACACACCCACCCACACACACACACACACACCCACCCACCCACACACACACACCCCTATGTAAAGCTGTGTTTGTGGTTGTTTAAATCGTGTGTGCCCTGTGTTTGTGTTCCTGATTGGCAGCTGAAGAGAGCTGGCTGTGGGAACTTCAGTGAAGTTGTTCTGTGAGGGAAAGAGAGTGTGACACACACACACACACACACACCCTTGCACATACACTACCCAGCTAGAGGTCTTGCTTTGTACTGAAGCTCACAGTAAGCTTTGGCAGGGAAAACTCGTACATCTGCTTTCCTGCATCCTTAAGTGAACTCTCTCACAAACGCCCAGGAAAAAAAAAAAGAGAGAGATTTGCCTAAAGCGAAAAGAATTCAGTCCTTAATAAACAGCATTAAATAAATTACGTAGTCTCTTGATTTTTGTTTAAATGTACGTCACTGACTGATGTTCCCATCCATCTTTTTTTATAGGAGTATGAAGTGATAGAACCAGGTCAAGTGGCTTCCAGGTGACTCTTTTTGTTCTTTTGCATATCATCTATGTACTATAAATCTACCTCTGTACCTGTAGAAAATAGCAGGATGTTTTTGGTGTTTTTTTGTCTATGCTGCATGAATGAGAGTATTGTTAATGCAGAACAGTGCACTCTTCTAAATTTGACCAGCTAAACGGTATGACTTTGCCCAGGGGTCATTTGGATTGGCTTAAAGAGTTTTCACAGTTGTGCTGTGGGCTGCATATAAGGCCTCCTCTCTCCTTCAGTGGTTTACCTGTAACAGCGTGTGTGTGCATGTATGTGTGTGTGCACGTATGTGCGTGTTTGTGTGTGCACTGTAGCAGGAACAGTTGGTAAGTGCTGCATATACAGAAAGCGCAGTCACAAACACACACACACACACACACACACACACACACACAGACATATATATTCATACTGAGGACAAGATAAAGTGACAAGCAAGGGGCATTGAGTTAGAGACCAATCAGCCAGACAGTACTGAAACACGCGCACACAGCCAGACAGTACTGAAACACGTGCACACAGCCAGACAGTACTGAAACACACGCACACAGCCAGACAGTACTGAAACACACACACACACACCTTGGTGGTTGAAATCGTCATGTTTAGCACTATGTATGAGACACATGCATAGACTTGGTGATATAAAAATCAGGCCTACAAATTCCAAAATAACAAACTGATACCTTTGTTTCTGTTCATATATTTTGATGTTTGTTTATTTTTGAACAATGCAGTATTTTGTAATGAGTCTTTATGTCCATAACATTAACAATAAACAATATTATCAGTAATCTTTTGTATTTTGCCTCTTTTGATGTAATCCTTTAATATGTTGTGTCTTTTACAATGTGGAGATTTTGTTAAGGAATATAACGGTGTGGATTTTTCAAAAGCACAGGAAAAATTGTTAATGGTATATACTGAGCAGTATTCTTACACACCTTTCAGTCACTTGATGCTAGGAAATGTTTCTTATTGCACTACAAAATACATGTAACGTTGTACAAATGAGAATAAAATATATGTATTTCTAAAAAAATCATGTTATCATATGTATATGTATTTCTGTATGTATAAATAATACGTGTGCGTCCGCACTGACGAGGGTACATATGGATTTAAATCAAGTCTACCTGACTGGATGTATATTATGAGCAGGCGGAGGTGAGGTATGTGCGAGTGCGTGCGCGCGCCCCCCTCTCTCCCCGCGCGGAGCGGCCAGGCTGCAGATATCATCCATCTCCCTGTCACCATGCGCCGGGGCTGCTGGGAAGGCAGCAGACAGCGCCTCAGCTCCGAGGCTAGGAGCTGAATCCTAATGCTGGCGTGCCGCTCCCTCCCCCGCCACCCAGGACGGAAAATCGTTAACCCCGCAATCTGGGAACAAAGCAGAGGGCTTAGCTGGTCCTACCCGCCCTCACCAGCCCACTTCTATTAACTCCAAACACATCTCCCTGTCCAGAACCGCTCCGCGGCCATATATTACTTCAGCCAAACTCCCAGAGAGATACCGTAGAAAGAAAAAACAGTATGTCCGGCTGTTACTCCACCTAGTTTAGCTGCAGAAACTCTTTGAAGAGAGTAGTACACGATTACGCGAGGCAGATTCGTACTCAAGAGAGACATAAGGGGCCGTGAAGTAACGTTATAAAGATGTATGTTGTCTCGTGTTTTCTCCGGCAAATGCGCAATCCAGACAAAACGAAGCTCGGCCCAAAAGATATCAAAACCAAGTCCTCAGATAGCTTATCATATGAGACATGAGAAGGCTTATGACTAAATGATTGTAAGCCTTAGTGCGATTTAATAAAAAAAAAACTATCAACAGGGAATATCAAGGTCTCCCTCATTAACATTTCAGACACTTGCTCATTTAACACATCTGCATCTCCAGTTCAAACTTCACGAATTACTGAAGTTGATTTAGCTAACAGTATGAGTCAGCAGTTGTCTTCCGTCAGACCGATTTTTATCTCTTCCAGTTTCAGAAGGTCTTAGTTCAAGTTTAACGTCGTATTTCACTCAAGATAAACTCAGTGACACTGCCCTATGTCTCAGAGTTCGTACGAGCCCTCTTCTCTCTCCAGTGGTCTGTTTGTTCAGGCTTTCGTCTCTTATTGACCTGCTATCTGACTGCTGTTCTCCGTAAGAGGGCTCGCGGGCTGTTTTTATAGCTCTTGGAAGCCATCTCAGCGCAGGCACAAGTTGTTGTTTTGAACCCGTAGAACCCTCTTGGACACGCAGGCCTGGGAATCGGACCCCTACAAAAGGCGACTTTGATTCGCAGGGTGAGTAAAACAAACGCTCTGCTTGTACCCGTTATCAGAAATATGCTGACTTATCTTCTGAAAGACTGCCCCGAGGGATCTCCCGCGAAAAAAATATGAAAAAAAAAGCAAACTATCATTCGGAAAGCCAAACAACCGAGCTCCTCAGAGTTGAAAACCCAACCCATGAAGAGCAGAGTCCAAAGTAAACAGCTGCGAGCAAAAGCAGAGGAAGGAGGACTTGCTTTGACAGTCAACTCCGCTCTTCTCTTCGTGTACGGGCTGATTATTCAAGTCTCCTTCCCCACGTGCGATAAATCCTTTTAATCCGAATTTACATTACAAAATGTAGTTACTGGATATGATACAGTAATGGGCGTAATAGTTATGTTTCTCACTTGTGAAATAATTTCAAAGAATCTGCTGTTGTTACGTAGGGAAAAGTGACCTTACATTAAAGGAAACTGTCTTAAATCGTACTTGTTCTCTCAGGCCTAACTCTTAAAGTGCATTTGTACACAAAACCCATAAGAGGCGGCGGCGTGGGGGGGGGGGTTAATTAAACACCTATTGATTTCAGTTCACCTTGCACTGTTGTGCGCCTCAGACGCCAAGGCCACAGATGATGTATTGATCCACCCCCACCCCCTTTTATTCGCCCCCGCAATGATTGAGACTCCCATAACAATGATGGCGGCCACAGCTGGCTGCGCACCGGCCTGGCAGAGCGTTCTGTACGCGCGCTGTGAGCAACACGTCGGAGCGGCAGAACAGCCCAGCCGCACGGCGTCTCTGTCCTTCAGCCGCTCATTGATGCCTGCTCCCCAAGTGCCGCGCACACAGAAACGCCTTTCACAACGGGAGCTCGTCAAACAGTGTGTCTCAGTTCGGCGCGAGCGCAGGATCTGACAGCACCGCTTAGGCTGTGTGTGCCCGCTCCGGAAGACAAGGGAAACATTTATAACATCCTGCCAAACGGGCTGGAAGGCGGCTGGAGACTAGGGAACATGTCTAATTGGACGAACCGATTTCCCCTTCGGCGGAACGTTCACGGACAAGGTGGAGGGACTAGGTGACCTGCGATGTAAAATTGGGTGTCAAGTATACACATTTTGAATGTTAAATTCGTATGCGCGTGTACTGTGCAAATGACTAGTTAGAAGTCTTCACCAAATTTGACAAGTTATGCTAATTGATGGCCACAGTACATTGCATTTGCGTTAACCTTTTCCTTGCACTGTAAGCGAAAAATATTATTTAGTATCATTTAGGTTTATGTACCTTGTTGTTGTAGGAAGCCCTTAATTAAAATCCAGGGCTCGTATGTTACTGCAGCCTGAGGATGGCTGTTTAATCTTCCTACTCAACCTGAATATTCATTAAGTTTGTGTTGCCATGGCCATTTAACTGTTCAAATGGTCTTGAGCAAAGTAGATAACAGGATGCATTTGGATGATGCTGTTTACATCACATCCTGCTTGGGCGGAATCTTTAGAACTTTAGAACAAGGAAAGAGGTTCCCCTTTTGGTCTACAGTAGGACAAACTTAAAGAATTTAATTTTCTTAAACAGCATTTTAGAAACCTTGGAAGTACTTTCAAATGCCTGTCTGCTAGCACAAATGCCTGTCTGCTAGCTCAAATGCCAGTCTGCTAGCTCAAGCATCAAACCACAGTCGTCCACATCCAGGATCTACAGGTGTTCCACCCTCCTCCTTCCCATTATCTAACAGCGAGGTGACAACAGAGTAGCCAACCAGTTACATTAATCATTTAGTCAACTACAAGGGATTATGAAATCTAGGACATGATTTGGATTCAGGAACCAGATTTGAATACCATTGATCTCAAAAATATGTCCAGAAGTTATTTTCTGGAACAGATTCCCCAGATGTCTTGTCATGCCTCTAAACATTTAGAAAACCAGACAGGTAAAGCATCACATTAGAATGCAGTAACATTAGAATACTGTCACATCCATGAGGCTTGTCTGCAGAAGGGAGAAGGGAGTTAGTGTGATCTTTCAGGCTAACTCAGGTCAGTAGTAAAACAATTGCCAAAAAGGCAAAAGTAGGTTAAAAAGCCAAAACAAATGGGCAGTGTTACATGTATAAAATGTATTGTTAACATTTGATTTTTGAACCAATTGCATTTAAACAAAAGGTGTTACAGAGTAAGAGAGTGGTTGAAATGCAGAATCTGTGCTGTAAAAGTGAGAGAAGCAGTTTGTCCCACCACCTGCATCACTTCCTGTGCAAGCCACATTTGGGAGTAACGACTTGAATTCCCTCTGTTTCATTTTAAGGGGAAAAAAAGGTAGGGGGAGAGGGGGGTGGTATTAACCTTCCTAAATGAAGTGGCTGCAGTCTAGCCAGCTCCCCTGTGATTTACTGACATGGTCAAAGTAAAAGGGAAACTCTTGCTCCACCTAGTGGACATTATGTTTAATACGGCGTGGTGGCGCAGTTTTCATTAGTACTCTGGGTGTACTGGGGTAAAAAGCTCTTTTAGCAATAGCTATTTGAAATATTATATAAACTATAAACTCATTCACTTTTAGCGCTTTCCACTTCTTTTTTGCGCCTTCCTTTTAAAACTTTTGATATATATTACTGATTGTGGATCTAGTTCAGAAAATATAAGTCAGCGTTTTATCCCCATCTAGAGGTCTATAAATGTATTTTTTTTATTTTATAACATGCGTACATGTTCAAGACGTAAAACCAAATAATTAGTAAAATATGTCAACGTTTTAAAGTTCTCTTACATCTTCGGTAGATTTATACAATATGCGGTAAATTAAATCATGGAAGAGTATTGTTTCAGTGCCTCCCATTGTTATTTGTGAAATTTGGAAATATGAAAAAATCAAGACAGAGCAGTGAAATTAATGATTTTATTCAAGTATAAATCAGTAAATAAAATGAAGCTTGATCAGGAAAGACGTGGGATCCATCCAAAACTGGTATTCTAAGGTAAGATAAGCATTGTGTCACTGAGTAGAAGGCTTTTTTTTATCTAAACATTTATCGTTTTGAAAACATCCAAGGAATGTAACAGATCGCATAACTGAATATAGATTAAATTACAAATCAAATTTAATCTTTCTTAAATCAGTGTATGCCCTGCTTTATCATGACCAGTTCCGCATCAGATATTGGGGAACTTTCTTTTCATGGTTTGTGTAATCCAGTGAATAGTTTCAAGTGGATATTTCAAGTGCAGTAACATTCCACGCTGTGTTTGCAGACCTTTCCATGGAATCTGATCACAGATTTGTATTTAAAGTCTGATACCAGCGAGTCCGATTTGTCTTTATAAGACTGTAAATCACAGAATGGTCGCCCATGGTTCTGAAATTTATAAACAACTTTTTGCCACGCATAATATTTTCCCTTAATTCACAACACTGTCGCTTTAGAGAGTATAGATTAACCTTGCTTTTAAAAACGGATTTATGACGTCATTCAACGTTTCTTTTTTCACATGTGACAAAAACGAACCGTGTGAACTGACGGAGAGACGCTCTCATCCCCGCGACATGTTTTGATTCGTATGTGCGCCTGCAGCAACCGACCGGTGGAGGGAAGCACTCATCCATTGTTGGTTTCAGTTTGAAGAATTCCGAATTTAGAGCATTTACTCCATATTAATTTGTAATTCAGTAAGTTCTTATGTGATACGTACGTCTGAAAATGGTTTAAACATTATTTCAAGAAGCAAGTGTGGTGAATAACGCGACCAGTCTTCTGAATTGGAGTTAGGTGATTTTGGAAGCATTTAGAATAGCATATCAACAGAAGGTTCATTTAATCGTCATTGCTGATGAAATACCCAGCCAATTTGGAACTATCTCCAGCCTGAGAGGCGAAAGAAGAAACAGACACCCTTTCAGCATTTCTGCGGACATCTTCCTCAAATTTGACATGCTCCAAATTTGTCCCGTGAGATCTTGGCTTGGCCAGCTGAGCGGCCGTTGGCTCATCTCTCACTTGGAGCGATGCAAAACTAATAGGAATTGATTGTCGTCTTATTACTCTCCGATGTCATCCCAGCGGTCGACTTGATTAATGCAGGTCTGTCAACGGGCCTGATTATGATCGATGCACTCTGCCTGGCTAGTGAGAATATTCGGCACTTAGCCGCGTTTTAATGACCCTAATGCAAAGAGTAAAATTATCATTACAGTGGCTTAACACAGCAGAGGCAACTAAGGGAACACAAGCAGCAGTGTTTGTGTACGATTGTCCATGCATGTGGTAGCACGTAGGCTATTCTAAGAACATATTTAAATTAATTTGGAGTTTTCGAGTTTTCAAGAAACCTTTAACATCACAGAGGTCCGGACGCGTGCTCCTCTTGTACTTCACAGCTTCGACTCTGAGAAAATGCATCTTCTGGACAGTTGACAAGTCGAGGAAGCTCAAAGCAAGCCATTTTCCTCTTACCTCTCCATGTGAGCCGCCCTCTGCCCCTCCCACAGCACACACACAGCTGCGTCTCAGGAATACGAGTGAAAAATAATGATCCCAGCGTAATGAATACGATATGGATTCATCGGGCAATTACTGCAGCCCGCCGCCCCTCCCGAGACCACCACTTTTCAATAAAGAAATCATTTGCTCTGCTGGCTCTGTGTGGCCCTCACAAAAATGATGCATCACGGCCTATCCACCCAGAGGCAGCTTATGTTTTTCTACCATTGATCTCGTCTGGAAATAACCCTTCGCAAAACATCTCACGAGCAGATGCTTCCGCTAATGTTTGTAAGGAATCACTGTACAAAAGTGCCTCCCGCTTTACTCCTCTGTTTGTTGCTCTCTATTGTGTTGAATTCGTATCTACATTTTATCAGATGCAGACCCTCCAAACAGCTCACGACGGGCTCTGGTGTTTATCGCTTGCACCACCCCTTTATGACTAGTCGCCTTTCATAATCGGATTGTGCTTGGAAATGTTTTTTTTAATACGGTTATTACTACTATTACACTACGGATGCTTCACTGTAGATGTGTTTATGAAAATCAGTATGGTGGTATTAGGAAAACAGCATATTGCGTTGGAGTTCCTCCGCAGTTTATTTTTGTAGTCCAAAGGCACAAACTACCTAACAGATGTTTCTATTTTATCTAAGTGAGGGAGAGGTGGTATCTTGATATATCCATTTTATTTTGTGCATAATTAGAAGAGTCTACAAGTAAGCAAAAGCTGAGCGAATTAATGAAAATTATGACTGGTTGCATGGCAACAGGTTTTGGTGGGCAGATGTAATGTAGCTTTTCAGATTGTTAAGGATCTCTTTGATACCCGACCTCACAAACCAGGAGAGAACAGAACTGAGTAAGCTTAGTTTCAATGGGCAAACAAAACACGGACGTTTCATGTTAACCACGTAGCTAGTTAGCTAGCTAATACATGTCTGATGTCTTGCCACCAGCGACTCATGTTTGCAATTTTGTTCGTACATTACACACAGTAGATTACACACTAACCCTGGCTAGATCTATAATCACAGTAATTCTCATCATTAATCTTCTCATGAATATCCCACACTAGAAGTCAGTAGGTTAGAATTCTAGCGAGGAATGAACCATTTTTACCACCAAAAAGTAGCAAACAATATGTATAAAAGTGATCATTATTTCTACATGTTTATAAAAGTAATAAAGTGCAGCTTGGGTGAGATCAGGAATCAAATTGCTGTGTAGTCCTTAAATGTACAGGTTTACTGTCCATAGAGCGAGTATCCCTCGTTGGAGGCAGCCATATTGAAAACTAGTACAAAATCTGAAACATCTAGGTTACCAGGTATCAGTATGTTTTTCATACTGATTCGAAGAATAATTAGTGGAAAATGACTTCTTGCTCCTTTAAATGATCAACGTTACTACTAATAATTATTCATTAAATACTGAAAAACAATTATTTATTAGTATTCATTAAATATTCTTTATTAGTTACCTACAAGTGTATTAGGAGAACAATCACTATTCACATGAAACAGTAATTTGCTGCCTTCAGTGGTAAATCCACGAGGAAAAGAGGTTTGTCTAATTCTGCCGTTTATCTGTGCCATAAAGGGGGTAATGTACAGTGTTTCCACACTGTCCGTTTGGGATTGCAGGCTTCTGCAGACATTCCTTGTGGAATTACCTGAACAATGATGTGATATAAACGAAAGAGGATTTTTTTTTTTACTGTAGTGCACTTCAGGCCTACTGCGAAAGGAAACTTTATCATTTTCAAATAAGCACTTCATTCATAGAAGATAAATCCAATATCCAATAAATGAACAGTGAATGGGAACATCCGTTAGACTACGATATTTTCTATTTTGAAAAGAAACCGACGTACACTTGTTTTATCCCTGAGAAAATATAAAGTGTAGCAGCCACTGGATATATGTTTATACATATGTTAAAGTTTTATCTTTAACATGCTCTCATGTTTCCTAGCGTTCAAACCATTATGGCAATGCTGGTTTAACTTTGTAATTGATTTTACTTCGTGTCCTGCAGATTTGATGTTATGTTATTATTTTTGCATGACCAGTCTATATTAGACCTATTAACAGGACAGACTGCCATTTACCAGATGTCTTCAACGCGTCATTATTACCAGTTATGATAAATAATCTTCTATTACTAATCTTGTCATATTGTGTCGTAGTTAAGCGGTAAAGTGCTATTTCTAGAAATGTACTGAAATAATATTTCTTGTTACTAGGTGATAAAAACATAATACATTGCAGTGTTTTTTTTGTTTGTTGTTTTTTTTCCCTTGACGCGAGGCTGGGTGATGGTGAGAGGAATCAGGCGTTCGGCTTAATTGCACATCTGACGAATTTAATCCAGCTGTAGCCTAGGCCTCCTTTATGCCTGATTGATCGTTGCCGCATCCCTGAGCCGTGAATACTGCCAGCATATATGCATGTTAAAGAATCTTAATGTTCGGCGTTACAGATGTCAACATGACCTCGTGAAATTTGCTTAATTCCTGTTTAAACAACTCAAACGACACACGAATCTTATCTCTTGCTGAATATTGTTTACAAAAACAACTATTATTAAAAACCTTGATTAAATCTATGAACTGTACAAAATTAAGTCCCGGTGTCAAAAAGCCTACGAGCGCAAACGATAAAATGTCAGAATTATATAAAATGTCAAAATAATGGTTTTTTTTTGCAATAATACGCCGCAATGGGTGTATTCCACAACATGTTCCCTGTGGAAATAAAAGTGAAAACGTGATCATGAGTCACGAGGCTCTCGACGCAACGGTTTTTTTTTAGCCTGAAATAAACCACGGCGTGTGGGCGACACGAGGCGAGTAGTCTTCGCGTCTTTAAGTTTCGCAGCATTTCACGCCGCTGTGCGCGCTAGCAACTCTGCTTACTGCGAGAGCGCTCTGCTTACAAAAAGATAAACAAAAACATTTTCTGTAGCGTCTGTGCTTAAGATCTACGAGGTTTAATGAACTCTGTACTTGAGAACGACAGACTTGGAGAACTATGGTTGCTCTCAGTTTTTTTTTATATTTGGTCCCTTCTGCTCTGGAGATGTTTATTGCTTTATTTATTTCTGCTTGGTTTGTTTATTATTTTGAAAAGCCTAAACTGAAAGGATAACAAGGGGGGTGTTCTCTGCAGACCAGAGCATACACTTGGCTAACGAGAGTGTGTGGCTTCATGAAGTTCTCCTGGAGAGAATGATCCCTGATGTACTTTTAATCCAGATGAGCGTGAGCAGGTTGTTCCTGGCCAGACACCCCCTCTAGCATCACAACCAAAGAAGAAGAGTCCATAAATACCCTCACCAAAAGTGGCTAAATCAGCATGCCCCTCCTTACACCCCTCATCCTCACTGATAGCGTAGGGGATAATGAGGGAAGTGCCGTAGTCAAGGTTTCACTTCGATGGCTGACTCGAGCAGTGGCTGGTGAGTGTGTGTGTTTCCTGTTCACGTAGAGGGATGCACAGCCGTCAGCGTGATCCAAGATCCCGTGCAGTGTTTGTTCTGACAGACGAGGGCAGCAGACAGCTCGACGGGGCAGCAACTTGGGCCGTCCTCTGGGCATGGCTGACGTGTGTGGAGACCAGAGTGATGGGAAGGTCTCTCACATCGCCATGAGAGCCGTGCTGAAAAGGGCCAAAAAAAAAAACCCAACAACGAACTGAGTTCTGGCTCAAAAGTTCACCTTAAAAATACATTAAAAGGTAAAACTAGTCTCGTCTTCTGTGTCCTCTCCAAATCCACCTTCACTGAGCGAGGAGGCAAGATTGAGAGAGCCACAGACAGAAAGAGAGAGAGAGAAGATGAACAAGGGAGGAAGAAAGAAAGAGACGGAATGACAGATGGAGAGAGAGGTTCTAGCTGTGTGGCCTCGCTGTGCCAAGGGCGAGGAAGAGCAGAGAAGCTAAGCTTGTGGCCTTCTTCATCCTCAGCTGTGTGCTCCTAGTCCTGAAGTTACAGGGAGCTTTTTGTTTATCACAAAGCTTAGGTCCATGCTCCCCACACCCCTGAATCCTTATGCTTAATCCATGATACCTGAGTGACATCATAAAGTAGCGGCAGCTCTGCTGGTTTGTTTTGAAAGTATTTGTTTAGCCTTCAGGGAATTCTCCATCCCTCTGTAGGGTTAGATGTGGACGTCACTCTGTCATGCTCTGAGAATGAAAGCAATCAAAGGCTGTACATGTTATGGAATAAGGTTTTAGGCTTGGTAAGACACCGATGAAACTATTTATTTTCTGTGGACAGTACAATTGATTATTTTAGTCTTTCTCTCTTGCCACGTCTTTTATTCATACTCGAGTCTTCTCCCGAAACCTAAAAAAGAAAAATAATACACTCAGTCATGCTATCATAGCTATCCTTAAAGCAATCCCCTGCCTGCAAAGTAGTAAATGGATACCACTTCTGTTCTTCAGATTATTATGTCCATCTTAAACATAATGGACTTTTCATTCTATTTCAGAAGCCCTAGTCTGATCTGAGGCAGTAACTGAAGAGTATCTGGGCACGGGGCCTTCTGGAACTCGACCACCATTCATTCATCCTGACTAGTCCTCTGGCCTAATTATCCGTGGACATTCTGGAAAAGAATTACTCCTAGCCAAGCTTAGACATACCGATACCGTAGACAGTCAGTTAACTAAAATAAATAAATGAATTAATGTGACCTCCATCTCCTGTTGTAGGATCCTTTGCAGATGTCTCTGGCAATAGCATAAATAATGCTTGCTCCAGCTCTCTTTTTCCCTCTCTTTCTCTGTCTCTCTCAATCTCTCTTTTTAAAATAATTGCTCTAGCCAAATGGCACAATGAAACTGTGTCATGATGCTGCAGAACTGACTAGCAATCAGTCACAGTGTCGATTCTTACAGATACAGGCCTGTCCTTCCAAAGAGATTGCTGTTAGTGGTGTATCTAGGTTAAATATTTAAAGATTTATTAATAGATATATCTATGTAACCATAAACTAATCAAATAATACTTTTGTTAAACCTGAAGGATTGTTGAGTTTCAAACAAACTGTTTTCAATTTCAACAGTCTTCAACAACCATTTTTACCATGATGTGAGTTTTCTACATAATTATACATTTTGTTTATATCAGAATCTGGTTGATCTGGGATCACTTTTATCAAGGATCCCTTTACTGAGGATCACTCTATCCGGAATCATTTTATCGATAATGACTGTATTTGCGATCACTTTACTGAGAATCCCTCTATACAGAATCTAGGATCTCAATAAACCTGTCTGTCTCAGAGCATGAGATGAATTCCTCTTGCAGCAAAGTCTCTCAGAGGTACTGAGGCAAGTGCAGACGTCTGGTTGTTGCATAACCCACCATGCACGGGTGCAGCTTCATGAGTCCACCAGACCCAAGTAAACATGGAAGAGAAATCTGCCCCTTTCTCCTTACAGTGGCACTTATCTTATGGTAAGTGTCACTTGGCTGCTGCATTGCACACTAATGCTGGAAAGTAGGACCCCTCCAGAGCACCAAATGCAGCGCAGTACAAATTTATAGCAGGAATAAGATGTCTTGCCTCCCAGGAGGACGACTGCAATTTTTCATTAAACCATAATAACCAGAGGAAATGAAGAAAAACTTCCCCGTTATTTATTGTCTTGTGTGTTATCGTCAGCTCACTGCCACTTTGGCCACTCATTTCGAGCTTGATTTAGAGCATAATAATAGCCGAATGAGTGTAGTGTTTGTACATGCATCTTTTTTATAACTAGCAGTGAAACTCTGATGTGCGGATTAGCCGCAGCATTAAGAGCGGGCCGGCCTGTTGTTAATGCACGTTCGGATGATTTACTGGAGCTTCTGTATGAGAGAATCATAAACCAAGAGCAGACTTGTAAAGGCTGCCACGGGGCTTTTATGTGAGATACACGTTCTGTGGAAACGTAGCGCCGCTGCCACACGTGGGTTCTGTCATTCACTCCTCTCAAAGTGTTTTGCTCTTTTTTTTAAGGGGTGGGGGGGACATGCCATGGCCGACATTTGATCATTAAAAGAGATGTGGGTCTGAAAATAACGTATTTGCCCTCAGATTGACTTCTATTTGTGAATAAGCTTTCAGCTGAGTACAGGGTGAGGCTTTAGGATGGCGGGGAATGTTAATTAGGGGCTTTTTGTTCCATTTCAGCTCATGTTCCTCTTGAAGGTGACATACTTAGGTTGGAAGCCATTAGTTAGCTCGCAATTTTCACCTAATGTCAAAATTCCAATTATTTTTTAAGCACAATTTTTTAAGTGCAGCATTCCCACAGGCCTGGACCACAAATCACAGCTGAAGTTACAGGATCCTCCTCACACTTCTGTCACAAAGCAGTATTTACAGCTGCACCATTGT
>JAOXYF010000015.1:12177962-12198424 GCA_028565775.1 Sternarchorhynchus goeldii
GCTAGGCTACGATGACTGTACCGCATTATCATGCTAGGCTACGATGACTGTACCGCATTATCATGCTAGGCTACGATGACTGTACCGCATTATCATGCTAGGCTACGATAACTACCACATTAGTGCCACAGACATTTGAAACCTCTTGAATAATTAAGCAGCGCTGGTGGCGAGTACCATTGCTCTTCCAGTGCGTGTCCGACGCGTGACCCAGGTGTCCCGCACACTTGCGGTTGAACTCAGCCACCAGGCAGCGGTACGGGTTCCTGATGAGCAGGATAGCTGAGTCAAACATCCTGATCTCCCTCGGACCGCTCTCGTGCGTCTTCACGCAGATGGTCCTTCCACTTCGCCAGTAGTCCTTCTCACCCTTAAAGCCTATGAAATCCCGGCACAGCACACGCATATGTTAAGCCGTTTGTTCTCCAGTGTTTTCAAGATGTTGCTTTTTTTTTGACCTTGTGAATATATGATGGACGTACATCATAAGATCTGCTGTAAATTCCTATTTCTATGTAACTCTATTACTCTCACCTTTGCTGTACAAAGAGCCGTCGAAATAGTAGCTGCCTGTGTAGTACCCCGTGGTGAGCTCAATCAGGTGACGCAGCCAGGTGTTCCCTGCTCCGGGGAAGCTGCACAGTGCCACCAGGGAGGACGACCTCTCGGGCAGAAACGTCCTCTCCCTGCACCTAGAATCTGATACCACAGAGAACGCGCACCTCGATGAGTTGGGTGTGTGTGTATGTATATGTGTGTGTGTGTGTTTTCTGTCATAACACTCACTTACCTAGCACTGGAGTGCTGTACACCTGAAAGTAGTCCTGGTCAGTAGGGGGAAAGTGGTTTGTTGTATTACTCCATCCACATATGTGTTCGTCTGTTTTCTTATGCGTTATCAAAAGAGAGGAGGCGGAGCCACAGAGACAGTCCCGCCCTCTCATTAACGCTAATGGAAGTTCCTGTCAGGGAAACACATACATTTTTTTAAAAAAAACTTTCATTTTGGGAAAAGTCACTCTGTCATCAGTCAAATGAAAGTAATAATTTAGCTTTATACATAGACTCTTATACCATATACATTTAATACCATGCCATTATTCACAGGGCAGCTTTTTTGTTCCAGACATACTTGAATATCTATATTCTCCAAACAGTCACTGCTCACCCATCACCTGTTTCTAGCCTGTCTATCTTTTGTGAGAATCGCTCAGCTGAGCAACGTTATATTTTTGCATTCCGGAAATAAGCCGTTGAATGGCAGAGGGCTGTCGACTGACAGTGTCCTGTGGACATAAGCGCAAGGGAAGACCACGCGAGTGTGTTTGAGGGAGCCATGTTGAACCTTATCTGTGCAGGTCTCCACACAGAGCTGGGAGGTCAGGTTGTAGTGGCTGGCCTGAAGCTGTGAGACACCATCCTTTGGTATTAGGAAACAACCGTGATAGTGAACATTCCTGTCTGAGAGAGAGAGAGAATTTGTTTAGTGCCACACACTTTGTGCTCCTCTCATACCTTCATGTACATTCTCTTATAACTGTGTGGTGGTGTGTGCTGGGGAGTGCAGGTGACATTCATGGGTATTTAACCCAACGTTTCTCCCACTGTTCAAAGCTAAATTCAACCCTTTTATTATAAGAATTTGTTTCTTTCTCTCTTTCTCTGTCTTCCTCTCTCCATTCTCTTTTTATTTCTGCTTTTTTCCTCATCCCCTTCTCTCTCCCTTCTATCTTTCTGTCTCTCTCTCTCTCTCTTATCCCTTTCATCTCTTCGTTCTGTATCTTTGGTCTCCCAGAACAAGGCTCTACTCTCCAGGATTATCTAGGATAAATCCAATATTGAAAACCCGAATGTCTTGAAACCTTGTGTGAGATATGTGGCTTGACTTATATTCTGGGGACACACTGCTTCTTCTTTGGGCCATATACCACCCACCTCACCCATCTACCATCTACCACCACCAACACTACTCCTCCTATTCCACGCTCTCTACATTCCTGTTGCTCTAATGCCACACTCACATCTCCTGTGGCCGGGTAGCACCTCCTCCACCTTGTAGATGGACAATCGGGCCACGCCTCCACACGGCGAGCCCCTTTCTCCCCTGCAATCCAGGTTGCAGTCCCCGATCCGAGCCCGAGGGGCTCTTATCCGGTTCCCACAGTGGCACTCTGTCCCGTATTCCAGCCCTGCGTACTGGTACCCACTGCAACATGGAAGACACACTTGGATAACTTTTAACCAATAATCTTTTTTTTGTGTACCCTACATGCATACATACACCACATGAGCTACCATGGACTCTGAAAAGAGCCACTGGATTTTTCAGACTGTCCTAAAAGACACAGTTCATCTGCACCATGATGGTGGCATGTTCTTCAGCTGCCTATTTTCACCACGTTAGACTCACCTGGAATAAAACCCTTGGCATTCTCCAGCCCATAAGCCCTGTGTTCGCCTGAGCTCACTCGTCTGAGAACTTTCCTCCAGGAAAATGTGCAGTTATGCATCAGTCTTATTAACTATGCGTTGTTGGCATTGCCCATGGTTGGTTCTGGCTGGGTCTTTACTGTATCTCCTCTGTTGCTAAATAGTTCTAATTGCATATGCTAATGCGTATCACAGCTGGCATCACAGTGGAAATATAAGTCTAATATTTTCTATTTCCAGGATAACCAGGATAACTATTAATCCCCCGTGGCATTTAGCCTGCGAGCAGTTTGTTTTGTTCTACGAGCCTGAACGTTTAGGGTGACTTTCTGCTGCCACGGCCTCCGAATGCTGAGTGTTCTTAGCCAGGTGGGCCCCACCGACGCAGTTGAAGTGTCCCACCCCTGTGTGGCACGCAGCTGCTGGACCAGCCCCAAAACAGCCGGCCCGGATCCTGCCAGCTGTCCCTGCTACACTGGCTACATTCTTCTCTGAGAACACTGTGTCTGTTCATTTACTTTGACCTTTAATCTGGGACCTGCAGCTTCAGCTTCTATGGTTCATCGATTCCTTTTCAGTTTTGGGGGACATCAAACAGGAAATGTTCATAATGGTATTTACTGGGAGCCACAAATCTGTACCACACAATTATCAGTTATAAATTACACTATATATATATAATAGTTAAATATAATAATTTTAAAAACATTTTATAACAAATATATTTTATTATAGAATATAATGTCATGAGAATGTGTCAAAAGAAAAAGAAAAATGTCCTCTCAGTAGTTTGTAATCAATAATCTCTGCTCCAAGAGTTGAAGATCTCTTGGAAGATACAATGATTAAAACTCCTGATTAAACTTGTGTGTGCACATATGTGTGTCCATGATTGTATCTTCTAAAATGACCCAGAATTGTCTGCTAGCAATGAATCAATTCAATGAATTACAGGCGGGCCATTTTTACACCCAATTAGGCTTCTCTTAGAAGACATGGCAGATTGCAAAGTTGTTCATTATGTCTTGTGTTATATTGGCTGGTTACAATGTCTTTAACCTCTTGAGAGCACGAAGCTTCTCTTTGGTTCACAGCAAAAACTCTCTCAACACACAGTGCCACTAATCACAACCAGATCAGAGACTATGTCTTATCAAACTTATCAAACGTATTTCGTATTAAAGAGTGGTAACTTCTCTGCAGGTTGGTTTTTATCAGGATCTTCAGCTCCAAGCTTTAAGCCAGCACCTGTGTGTGAACCTGTGTGTAGACCTTCCAGGCTAATAGTATCAGTAAAATCTAAACATTTGGAAAATCTAGGTTTTGCCAGTACTCTGTTCTGCAGAGTCTTCCAGTTACTACCTGCATTCTTCTGCCAGTAGTTTAAATGTATGGAAAATACCACAATAATCACTATTTCAAAAGAAAGTGTGGAAGTATTTGTCCTTTCCTTTGCCCTAAAGACATAACGAGATGCTGTGAATGGCTGCAGATATGCCTGAAATAGTGTTGTGTTGTTTTCTGTAAAGGTCTATCACAGCAGATGGGAGGGTCGAACCTAATACCCCCTTCTGGAATTGCTCCAGGAGACCATTAGTTGTCGCTTGTGAGCGAATCAGGACTGGCCCCTGCTGACTGGGGACGGCTAGTAGAGAAGCATTCTGCGCAGCATACCCTACCTGCCACAGTGGCATCAGTGTGGTTCATGGTTCATGGTTCTGGTGAAACGTTACCTCTCTGAGCAGGTGTCTTGACACAAAGAGATGGTCATTTTGCGGAAATCATACAGCATGGTTCCTCCGAGTGCTTGCTGCTTTTCATCATTCACAAAACATCCGATGTAGGTTCCTTGTAAGAACAATTGAGGAAAGTACTGGGAAACGTGCCGGACACAGCTATACGAAGGGTTTAAAATCAGACCGGAGACAACCTTTTGGTCCTGGTCAACAGAGCCTTACCTTTATGTGTGGTTTCATTGTGTTCCAATGGTCCTTCCTGCTCTGGTCTCCAGCCCTGAAACCCGTGCTGCCTCAGATGCCTGAGCTTCAGGTTCCGAGACATAAAATGCTCTCGTACTTCTTTATGGCCTGACAGATCCAGGGGACTGTTCTCTAGATCCTGGATTATTCTGGAACCGGGTCTCCTGTAGTACCAGCTAACGCCAGGCACCTCCAGGGTTCTCGGTGGTGCCAGCAGAGAAGGTATATCAGTCCCTCTTTGAAACAAGGCCACACTGGAGCGTTGGAGCAGCAAGACACTTCCTGCCATGATGTAAGCCACGCCCAGGAAGAGAAGAAGCAAGTGAGCCCGCCTTAAAAAGCGTTGGAGTCTGTAGAAAGTTTTAGCCATCCTTTCAACTCAACTTTAAAGGCTGCAGAGATTGTTTGTGCTTTTTTAGGATCAGTACATCCACAGCTGTACTATAGATTACAGGGTGTTGTCCTTCTTATGTTCAGTCAGTTTCTGGTTGGCATGCAGCTGGATTTCAGTATACCTACAAATCATCTCACCATGTACAATCATGGAGTCTGAAACAGAAAAACAGGTTACATATCAGTTACATTTTGGTACATTTATGTGCATTTAAGTCTGTGAAACGTTAAAGACATTGTGATAGTACTATAGATATACTATCTGATAGTACTAAAAAAATTCAAACAAACATTCTGGTGCAATCACAAACACATTAGATACTTTTTAAAAAAAAAAAAAGAAAAAAAGCCCATTCTGTTAGTCTTCAACATGGAATCCAAGCAAAGCTCCATCGACAGAAGGAAATTCCGTCTCTCCGAGAGTCACGGTGCTCGCCTTGACCTTTATGTCTGCCTGATCGTGTGCTTTGAGGAGGAACAGGGTACTGTGTTAGAGGGGCCAGGGTTAGCAGAACTGCCTGTCAGGCTACAGTGCATGGCTGAGGGGCACACCTCATCCGCAGGGCAGGACAGTGGCAGCATGCAAAACAAAGGCATTCCGCGTAGAATCTTAAACCCTGAACTACTGAACTACTGCAATGAATGCTTTCATGTTGGAGGGATTGTATTATCATGGCTGGCAGCAAATAAGATTTTGAAGTGTTATATGTATCACCCCCCCCCCTCCCCAATGGTTGCAGTTCCCATGGAGATAGCGCCAGGTGGTTTAGTCTCGGCCCTCTCTTGTGTTTTGTATTTCTCCCGCCCTTTATTGTTATCACCTGTTTTGAGTTTCCTCTAATTATCCTGTGTGTATATGCCACTTGTCCTCCTGTTGTGCCTGGTAGCCATTAAATGTTTTTACGGCTCTGGATAATCTGTTATACCTGCGTCTTTGTTTGGAGTTCAAATTCCGACTTTCGACTGTGTATCTGACAGCAGTCCTGGAATTACTCAGCTTTCTCACTCACACTTGCATCCTGTCTTAACTCACCACTCACTCTCAGGTGTGTTGTGCTGAGGGCCTTATTAATAGACACTAGTTATAGCTAAGCTATTTTCCAATTGTAAAATATCACCTACAGTGTGAGTGTATAAGCACTTTTATTATGCATTTTCAGAATATATAGATGTATTAAAATGACTGAATAAGAATCACAACACCTGTAATAATTTTGATCATCGTTAAAGTGAGTGAGCAAGATATTATTTTCTTCATTTGCATTCACAGGATTGACTACATAAAACACGTATCAGTTATATTTTTGTTTTAGATGTAATCACGCCCAAGGGAGGAAAACAAACGGAAGCTTTTCTTCAGCTTACAGCCTGATCTGCTCTCAGGTGCACCCAGCGAAGCTAATGAATCCACTGGTTTTACATAATGTAAGTTAACCAGAACCCAGCTGGACTGACCAACCATAGATCATCATTATAGGTGTTCTGTTTTTTTGTGTGCCAGTCATTTTAATGCTCATTTAATTCCAGAAGCAAGTGGATGTATGTTTTCACGTTTGACACATTTGTGTCGCACAAAGACCAAGCTCCTGATAATGTCTGCTTGTCTGAGCATCCCAGCCACAAATGGCTCTTTGTTACCATAGTGAAACGCAGGCAGATAACCAAATGCACAGCTCCAGAGTAGTGTTTGCGTAGGGAGCTTACCCTAACAGCAGGAAATCAAGGAAGCATCTTGCTCATAAAATCAGTTATTACACAGCGAACAAGTAGACAGGTTTAATATATCCGAAAAGTTCAGATTGCCGCGTCAAAAGTTATCTGTCATCAGAAAACATTCTGATCATTTACAGGTTAATGTGCTTTGTTCTAATACAGCTTGTGGACATCAGCCCAGAGATGCTTTTTAATCTCTGAGCAGTCTGCCTGTCTCTGACTCTTTTTCACTCCCCCCTGTTTCTCTCCCTCTCTCTGTCTCTCTCAACCTGTCCATCTCTCTCAAACACATACAATTTCAGTTCTGTTTTTTCAATTCAGGGTAGCTTTATTGGCATGACTATGAGGTACAATTTTCTCAAAGCATATAGAGGTTACAGCTGACCATGCTGTGTGGAAATAACAACAATAATTTTAAGGTATTGATGACAATAATAGTAATAATGACTAACAAAATAATGAAAGTAAAAAAGTATCGTAAAATAGATAAAAAAAAATCTGTAATAACAGTAAGTATAGGAACATCATATAGATCATTGTATACAGGGAGACGTGTGGTCAGTGTAGTGGTGTAGAGTGTGTCACTTTCTCAGTGACATATTTTGCAGCATTAAATCCTTTGTTTTATTTCTTCTTGGACAGTTTGGACAGGCAGAATTTGTCATGTACGTCTCAACCTCAGCACTTTCCCAGTGTCCACAGAGGCTTTTCTCTCTGGGTTTGTTGCATCTACCTGTTTCAGTGTCCAGACTCTCTAATATATTCTGCTAATTCATATTCTCTATTTGAGATCTGAGATATAGTGTTGCTGTCCAGTTACGTTTCTTTGCTGTGTTTTATCGTTTGGTTAACTCTGACTGGGCTGTAGTCAGTACTGGGCTGAGGCTGCTGTGTTAGGGGTCAGTAGGTTTGTCGCAGTTGGCCTACCAGATGACAGAGGGGACTGGTAAACAACTTTACGTGTGCAGTCAAAAACACATTTACACATGCAATCAAAAACACCTTTCTGCATGTTGGTGCATGGAGGTGGATATTATTTTCGCTATATTACACGCGATGATGTTTTTGATTGGCACGCGCAACTTTTAACTCTATGTTTGCCATTGATACGCCCATCAAGCACCTTTTACGGCACTTAATAGCCTATTTATGTTCTTTAAGTTCGAATAAAAGTCCTATATTCAATCATAACGAATATCCTAGCTATGTAACAACTACAAAGCAATTGATTCAAAGCTAAATCTATTTTCTTGACTATATCTTCTTTGAAAAGAATGGTTCTGAATGGCATTGTTTTAAGTTTACACGCTGCCTATCCGACACTAGGCAAAGCATTAGGTTTCAGCACCATCATTGTGAACAGCGACCGTAGTTCGTTTAAGTCCCCACGTAAACAATTAGCCTAGAAGAGCTATTACCTAAAAGAACATTATTCCGTTAATTAATAATGTGATTTTTCGATATGCAACCCACTGTTTCTCGATTTTCGGGAAAATGCGATTCCTGCGATTTTCAAATAGCTAGACACGCAAACACTGGGAGCAACAGTTTGAAAGGGAGATTCCTGAAGAACTGTCATAGAATAGGGAAAACTCTTCTATAAATAGCCTGCCGTTAAGCAAACAGAAATCCACTGAATTGACAATCTGCTTATAAATAAATTAGATCAAAGTGCGATAAAACAAACCTTACGTTGGATTGATGAAGGCTGTCATGCTTCAGGCAGTCCTCTTTCACATTCGGTAGTTGCAGTCGAGCTCACATATCATAGCTTCGAGCGTTAGATGAGCTCGCGCCACACTGACCAGCTCACCGCCCACACTGTCTGCCCACGCGCTCCGTATGTTTGTGACACTCTCATAATCTAACGGTGGTGAAGATGAGCACTTCCACAGTGCGTCTGTTTACAGTGCGTCCACTCAGACTGATCGTGGCTCCCAAATTGGCTCGAATTTCGAAGGGTAGAAAGATTCTTTGGGAGGCGGTGTGGTGTCGATGCGCAGGGTCCTTCTGACATAGTTTTTCTTCGTCTTTACGTTAATTGCAGTTGGTTACTGCCGCTCTCTAAGGACCGAATCTGCATTGTTTCTTTTTTACTGGTAGGTAAATAGTTAACAGACCACAAAACAGTTATAGGAAAAGAACTTTTCATATGAAACGTCGAATTACCTTCTCGAGAGTCTTTAATCACTATTTTGTTTAGCGCTTTAAAAGCATAATTTGAAGTTCTTTTTGGAGTTAAAGCGCCTCTTTTCCTGTAAACAATAACGTTTTTTGTTTTTACAGAAACAGCCAAGGAGTTGTGACCAATGTCACATCAGCTCATCGGTTTTTCGGGTGCATGTTTTTACGGAATACAGACGAACAGCTTCCTTATTTATGTGGTCTGCTACTAACTAACTGACTAAAACCTGCAGTCATGGTTGAGTGTCACTTTATAAAAGAGTTTATGCATAATTAAAAATCTGCACGCAGACGCAGCTCCACCAACAACCCCTTCCGCTTGTGTTTTTTCACAACAAAGACACATCCTCTAAGAAGCAGCAGGCTCGCGCCAAACTGACAACTTAATAGCTACATGCCTCCCTCTGACTAATTCTTCTATATTACATTTCCTCTAACAATGGTACCGAATCCGTATGAATCACACTAGACACGGTATTTTCACAAAGTGCGTACTTACGTGGCAGTTGTTGTGGAACACAAGTTGTTTTATACTTCTTTAACAAATACAATTATTTGGCAAAAAAATAAAAAAAACCCTGAACCATTTTTCCAGCCATAATTAAAGATCTTGCCCTAAATTCCACTCTACTTACATTGTTGTTTTAGCACTAACCTATTTCATTGCCCTAGATAAAATACAAAACATTGTCTTGTTCACAGATTTCTTTCTCCTTTTCGTTTTTATCTGTCTTTTCTTTTTTGTCTGGGTTGTTTTCAGTGAGTATGTGGCTACCAAACTTGGACGGGACTCTCGTCCTATTTGTCTGTCACCAAAAATGCCTTAGTATGGAAGATTCTTGGAGACACTACCAGGTGACTTAGATGACATCATTTCCTTTGTTCCTTGTGTGGTGATACATTCCTGACACAGGTAGCACATTACGAAGCTGTTAGGACATTATCTGTTTGTTACTTTTTAGTGAATAATGTAGAACAGGCTTCTTTCACCAAACATATATAATGGATTTTAGCCCCTCTCTCTTAACCATAAGTGTAGTTAAATGAAACCAATATTTTGTCGACTCTGCTCTCTGGCTAATAAAAGCAGACAGTGAGAGAACGGTACCTTCACAGGGATATCTGCTAGTTTATTCATCATCTCTGCAGTACAGACCTACAAATATTCCTCAGAGAGAGAGACAGAGACAGAAAGAGACACAGGCTTGTCTCCCGGTCCACATCTGCAGGAGCCAGTTCTATCTTTGCTGTTTAAAACTCAGGCCTTGGTTCCACTTGTGATAGTAGAGCAGGCCATTCATCAGACAACAAGTCCAAGAGATGAATGCCTCCACCAGGCTGACTCCCTGTGCATGCAACTTTCCCAGGCGGCACATTTCCTACAGATGGTCATGAGGTTCATCTAAACCACAGACCGTGGGCAGCAGAAGAGCAGATTTCCATGCTGAATTGATTGGAGGGAATCTGATCGCTGGCATTTCCCACCAGCTTGTGGAGAATGCTTGACTGATATCAGCAGCAAAGCCGTTAATTGGTGAAAACTGTGGATTCATATTTGAAATTCATTCCCAAAATTCAAAGACTGATTAGATCATTGCTGTTGTGAAACTGGGGTGATTCCCCCATTGGTGCATTAATGTAATTTCACATATATTCACATCATCTGTCAATGTAAATTGCGTGTCCCTATATCAAAATAGCATTTGATGCATAAAAAAACAGTCTGGTAATTCTTTCCCAAGTTTTATTTTTCGGTTTTGCTCAATGGCTTGTTTAGGCTGCACAGAACTTCTCTGAAAAATAGCACACTGAGAAACTGATGCTCTATTGCTTGTGTTTTCTGTAATCCATCAGCACTGGGCAAATCCATTAAATATTTTAATAAGGTTTTCTATAGAAGGGCTCTGAATCAGAGGACAGAATGAAAGAAGTGATTAAATGGCAGCGTTTGGTATGATTACACATTTTGGCTTCTGCACACATGTCCTTTTTTTTTAACCAAGGACCCTTTCCATGAGCAAGACGTCTATGCACTCAATAGTCACCATTTAGAGAACCACGTGCTTCGTTCTAACAGGTGGGTGGCGCATGCAGAGGCCGATAAAATCTGCCCATGTGGCCAGAGCCTGAAGACAGGGTGCTGGTCACAGTGCAGTCCACCGTGGTCTGTAACCAATCAAGTTATGCTTGTGCTCAAGGTCATGGAACGATCGACCATTGATTAGGCCCCGCCTGAGCGTCTCGGCCTGCTGGGATAAACCGGATTAAGGCCACCAAACAGGAGGTGGCTCCACTCGGTCCAGATACGATCGACCCGGCCAGCGCTCCATATTCCGCTGCCTTTTTCCCACTCCGGATCTGTTTGAGAAAGAACGGACTGTATGGTCCGGCTAATCTCCCACACAGGGGCTTAAGGTACTGGAATGTGAGACCCAGAATTATTTATCCATTTTTTCTCTGAGGTGAAACGTAGAAACAGCATTTGACACCCGTGAAAGACTTAGCTGGCAAGCTGAGTGGACGGTGGCCGTTAGCAGTGCGAATCACTTGTTTACTGAGAAGATCTCAAATGTGAAAATATAAAAGAGGTCATAGAAGTATGAAGCCCACCACCTCTTTTCAAGAGTACAGTTTGCTATGCAAGAGAATATCAATACAAATATCATAGTGCAAAATGTTACTTTGTCTCAAAACAGAAATATCTGTATAAAACACATTTTATCAACATTGTTGAGCGATTTTGGATTAGTTATTAATTCTGTAACAGAAATCATTTTTATTTTACTTTTTCAAGGTCCTCAGAAAAGCAACAATGCTGAACATAAACTGGCTAAAACTGGTTCTAATTATGCAAAATACCTTTAGTGACAGGATTTGCTGGGTCTCCCTGCTCATTAAGCTGAAGAAAATCTTAAATGAAAGTTCAATGAATTTCAATGAGCTTCACTGGCTTAATTCTAGCCAGTGACCCCTGAGAACAATGAAACCAGGGTTGAGCGAGGCTGTTTTCTAGAAGGCTCCAACCAAAGGCCTTTTCTTGCCTATTGTTTAAAGGCTGCATGGTGGTTTATGCAGAGCCATTCAAGTTAAGAACAAAAAAAGTTCTTTGGCCAAAACAACAAGCTCTAGGTGTGACTGAAACACGTTATTTATATTCAGCGGCAAAGATGCTATAGTCGAAGCTGTCGGGGGGAGAAACACAGTAAAAATGTGAATAACTCTAGTAAAGGTGCCACTGTGTCCTTCTTGACCTTTTTGTTTTAAGGATTCTCTGCGTGGGAACCATGCCTGGCTAATGAAAACCACAGGACTGCAACAGCAGAAGCACTGCAGTAAACACAACTGAAGTAAAGACCATGGCAGGTGCTGTGATATCCATTAACTCTTAATTAGACTAAAGCTAGGTTGGAGGGTTATTGCAAAAACAGATAATAGCCATTGTTGTTGTTGTTGTTGTTATAAATGTCAAATCAATATGACCATTTTTAAATTAAAGTTATCATGTGAAATAGTTTGTTATGCTGTATCAGTGCAACGTTAATTTCTGTCACTATTGTAGGAGTAGACCACAGTAGAAATGTTCCTCAGTTGTCCGTGCCGTACCTTCCCTGTGGCAGAGATGATGGTGGAGTGTAACCGATGTCTATACGTACTAAGAAATTTCCCGCTCTAGCACTTCAGATGTGTTTGTTTGGGACTGCTGGGTCCATGGGGAAGGGAGAGGGTGGGGTTGGAGTGGGGGTCTGATTGCATCAGGCATCTTTGATGGTTATGGTCCCGGAGCTCAGCGTGACATGACTTGCACTTGGCTGCCCGGCTGGAAGACTGTGGAGACGGGTGGAGAAGGTGGAGTTGCTAGGGTGGGGCGAAGAAGCAGTGCTGGCCCATGACTTCCTATGGGAGAAATTCTAGCTGCAGCTCTGGTTTGAATTCTGAAGGAATGAAGTTCCTGTGGTTGCTACAGCAGCGATTCTAAAGGCCCAATGACAGTGCCGCTTGTGAAACCACTCAGAAACCCTTGAGTGTCTGGATGTGAAAGGAAGTTGAGAGATGAGAACCTGTCCCTCATTTCTGGCCCTCGAGCCAGTGCTTCTCTCCCCTCCCCTCCACTCCTCCTTTGTTCTCCTCTTTCCCCCTTGTTCCTTCTCCTCCCTCCACTCCTCTTCTCTGCTCTTCTCTCTCCATTTCATTCTTCTCTCCTCTTCTCATTTTCCTCTCCACCGCGGTGAACAGTTCCTGTGTTTACTCCTCAGACAGCATGACTTATGCATGAGAATCGTCCCTCTCATTCATCTCTGCACACCTGCAGTGGGAGCAGCTCTCTCTCTCCTTCTGTCATCTATACGGCTGCTTTTCATATCTTTTCCACACCCAGAGGAGACACCACAGGTCCCTCCAGACCCACTGGGCTCCCTGAGAAAAGCAGCGTGGAATTCAACAGACAAAGCAGAAGTGTCTGGCCACATTTGATGTGAATCTCTAGTGCATTCGAAAAGGCTGCATGCGCTACTTCCTCCAAAATTGGAGGGAAAAAAACAAAAATTAAAACTGAATTATTGCTGGAATTCAGAGCTAACTAAGGATAGTTAGTACAGATATTTAAAAATGTAGTGAAGTACACAGTGTTTCAAAGGTGAAGCACTTTGCTTGCACAGCTGATGAAGGCCCTCTGTCTGAAACCTTGAGTAATTTACTACATTTTTTAAATACCTTAACTATATACCAGAGGCACAATACCCACAACATGTCAGTAGAAAAGCTGTGCCCTTGCTTTATTAATTAATGAAAATAATATCCAGGCAGCAGTGAACTGGACAGAAGCTGTCTGGCAGTGACAATACAGTCTGTCATTGTAAACCCAGAACATTCTAAAACACTGATTCGCTGATTTAAAAAACATTTTTTTGGAAATGACTTCTAACATTTTTGTGTAAATCATTGTTTCATTCTGTGATTTGTTGGATGTCATAAATGTTTTAAGAAGAATGCAGATGAAACTGGGTCTGACTTCAATGCAGAAGCAAACAAGAGGAGTGTCAGCTTGATCGAGATAAAGGGACTCAACAGATAAATTGCCTCAGATGTTGAAAACATGGCAGAAGAAAGAGCCTGAGCACTTATGTAACTACTGTTGCATTTATACTGAATCTTTTGTGATCTACAGCAGTTCATTTACACTGAATCTTTTGTGATCTACAGTAGTTCATTTACACTGAATCTTTTGTGATCTACAGTAGTTCATTTATACTGAATCTTTTGTCATCTACGGTAGTTCATTGCCGAAACCACCCAGCATAATCATTTTTCCCTGTAAAGTCTCTTTCCACTGAATTTCACAAATATATTTCACGACCTAAGAAAATTACAATCAGCAAACACCATGATATTCTCATGTGGCTGGCATCACTATACGGCCATATAAGCAGTTGTGATTTCTAATCACGCAGCTGCACTTTGCCTGGGAACGTTCAGATGTTTGGAGCTCGACTTCTCATTCTGCGCAAGTATTGCCAGAGCTCTGCAAATCTAAGACTGAATCTGTTCAACAAATTAGATAGTGGGGATTGCTTTTTTGAAGCGGTGGTAATAGAGACAGGATTGAAGCAGGATTCTCTAAACAGTAAAAAGTGCCCAGTTCTACTCTAACAGCCACCACAACGATCCAAGCTCGAAACCAGCTTGTGCTATAAATGTGAGATATACTACCCACAGAAACCACTCTAGCATTTAAACTGTTTTCATTTAGACCACGGGAGTCCATTGGAGTCTCTGAGAGATGTTTAATATTGTATTCTGTAATTCAGAAAATCGCTTATTAGATGTGTTTCTAGGGGAGCAGACAAGACATCACTCTCCTCCATGGCACTTTTAACAAGGGATCTTGAGGATAGTGTGGGTAAACTGCAATCTTTTATGCTTGGTTGTTCACTGCTTCAATATGCATAGTTCAATTATTAATGGGTGCAACGACAGCTCAGCATTTGGTGTGTTTCCATTTTATAACTAAAACGCAGTACATCAGCATAGTAGTACTTTGTCATTCTATCAGCATTACGTTAGTAGTATGTCATTACATTAGCGTTACATTAGCAGTACCTCATCTTTACTTCAGCATTACATTAGTAATACTTCATCATTACTTCAGCATTACATTAGTAGTACTTCATCATTACATCAGTGTTACATTATTAGTACTTTATCATTACTTAAGCATTACATTAGTAGTACTTCATCATTACATTAGCATTACGTTAGTAGTACTTCATTACATTAGCATTACATTAGCAGTACTTTGCCATTACATCAGCATTACATTAGTAGTACTTCATTACATTAGTGTTACATTAGTAGTGCTTCATCATTAATTCAGCATTACATTAGTAATACTTCAACATTACTTCAGCATTACATTAGGAGTACTTCATCATTACATCAGCGTTACGTTAGTAATACTTCATCAACACATAAGCATTGCATCAGTAGTACAGCCGCAATACAGCAGCACTTTAAAGAAAGGATCCTGTCAGTACTGAGAATATCAGATGAGCTGTGAATGCTCCTGTGTTCATTAGTTGCTATTTGCAAAATAATCTGGGCCGTAGTGTTTTCTTTCCCAGCATACATCATGGTATAAAGCGTCCCTTAGTTTAGGTTCTGTTACTGCTGTTGAATACTTGTCACATCTCGCCCCTGTGTTGTACTGTATTCAATTTGACAGCATTTCTCAAGTAGGCGTCAGCAGCAGAACTTGCAGACCATCTGGGACATGACAAAACACACGGCATCGATCTCCCCAGAGTCTCTCTCACGGATCGTTTTCCCACCTTCTCACCACATACATGTCATTCTCTATTGTTTGACAAGCTGAGATATACCAGCCAGTAATGCTTTGCTTCTGCCACGTGTCTCGATGGTGGAAGGAATCACCATGCAAATCCCCCTTTGCATTTACATGAAGTCCAAACGACCTTAACCAACAATCATTTTGCACCAATCACTTTTTGCTCACTGGCTGCAATGCCACTTAACCATCTCCTCAGGGCAGTATTGGTGTTTTTTGATGGTGGTCCTGGGAGTTTCAAGCTCCCCCGAGCTTATTCTTCCTCAACCTGCTCAGGTCAGTTTTCAGCAGAGACCCTTCAAAGACCCCCATCTGATCTGATTTAATGCTTTTCATTTCTTTTTTCCCCCCCAAGCTTTTTCAGCTCCAACCCTCCTTCACTGCGATGTCTGAAACTAATGGGTTTTGTAACAAAAGCTGCATGATACCTCACTGTCAGCCATGCCTCATTTGTGACTCAAAAGGACATTGCACAGACCATTTCATTGATAGATACATGGAGTTTGAAATACATATGTAAACCCATTAGAGTGTCCAGCAGATATGTATTGATTTATTGATTGTGTGCAGTCTGCAATTTCAGAGCCCTGGAGCTATGGGTAGCAGGATGGCAGCTCTAGAACGTCCTTTTTCTAACAAGAATTACCTTTAAATGATAAAATAATAATAAAAACCTTTTATTAGGGACTTTACAGTAATTATTGTGAGAAAAGGCAGGATGTTTTAGAGCACAAGCAGACAACATTAACCTGTCAAATCAGATAACCAGAAAAGGGTTTTGTTTTTCTAGAAACCCAGTAATGCTTGCATCAGCAAGACATCTCAAAGTAACCCAGAAACCCTGGCAGCATAAATGTTACTGAATGAATTCATAAACAAAACAACACAAACAAACAAACAAACAGTTGGAGCTGGTTGTGTACCAGGAGCAGAGGAACTGGAGTTTCTGAGTTTACCGGAGGAGACGTTTAGATTTAGGATGATGATCTGTGGGGAGTGGAGGTGTTATTATTGTTTTTGGGTTTTTTTTTACTCTTCTCAGGCTTTTACCATATGATGCTGTATCTTCTTTATTCTCTCATACAAGGTTATTTTGATTACTTGACTGCCCTTAACATCAGCATGTCTCATATGTGTAAGTGTACTTCACCAAAAAACTGACGGATTCTGATCACGATTCAAGTTCATCCTTGACCTCCTCACCCTTCCCAATGAATCTGGATCTGCCAGTCATATAGACCTTGTTCATGTAACACATAACGTGGAAATCATGCCAAAGTGCCTCAAGAACTCTTTCCACTGCAGTAGATTCAAGACTGTTTTTTACCTTGTTTTGTTACCTTTTACCTTTTTACCTTGTTTCTTATAGGGTCAATGAAGGCAGCCTGAATGACGTAATCACATTTATTCTGTATAACCTGAACTTCATCACACACCTGTAGCATTTTCACTCTGTTCCCATAACCTGGACCTTACATGACACCTCTTCTCCATCATGGCTCCGCCTCTTGTCGGAGAACCCAGCACTGGATTCTGTGAGACAGTTACTGCCTTTGTTATCACAGCTAGTTTCCCTCTCTTTTAATTTGCCCATTGATCACAGGACACATTTCAGCTAGAAGAGAGGAGGAGCACCTTGAGGAGTGCTTACAAGTGGAGCACGGCTCATAAACCCAGTATTATGAAAGCAGGGGTGGTTCACCTGCCGAGATGGGCGTGACACACGTCTGGTGGCGAGCGCCATGTGAGGAGGGCGCGTCACCTTTCTTATCTTCCCGATTGGTCGCAGTCAGTTTTGTAATAGCAGTCTCTGATGATTTAGAGCATTTAGACACATGTGATGATGTGCACCATCAATAACACACTTCAGTTCAAGAACAGTTTCAGAGAAACAGCAGGAGACAGCTGGAAGGTGGTGCAGTCTGTGTGTGCTTCTCCAATGTCCTTTTCAACTTTTATTCATTTTAGAAGACTGCAATTTTCTTTTACTTTTCCTTTACTTCACAACTGTGCTACAGTTACACCAAGTGGGTGAAGTTTTTTAATCGCCCCTGTCCCAAATTCCTCTGACCATCTTCCATTTGAATTTAGATGCAAAACTACATTGAGACTAACCGCACAAACAAAGGACTAATGTCACCTTCTTTACATGATGCGATGATTAAAAACGCACTCCTGTCTGCTCTGTTTTATCATGGTGAGACAACAACGGCTGTTCCAACAGCCCTGAGCTGCAGAACCGTCTGGGACAGATACAGCAGGCGCATTTTATGCTTCCTACCCACCAATCATAAATACCCCCTCCTTTTTTTATTAAAGGAAATTTGATTAGTTGGAAGGGGAGTTTATTAAAACTGTATTTCTTCCCTGCATGTTATAATGGGTGCATGCTGCACTTCCAGCTCCTCACGTCAAGTCCCTTTATTCTCTTTTCCTCTATTCACCAGTATTCTTCCTCACAAGGTCCATCCACAACTGTCTGCGCAACAGTCATGGAGAGTTAAGCATGCATCTATGTTAGCCTATAGTATGTAATGAAGCCAACCTCTCTGTTATGGACTTGCTAGAGCTGTTCACACCTGTTAGTATGAAAACTGTTATTTTTAAAAAAAAGTGTAAAACATATAGACAAACACAGGCAACGAGGGGCTCATGTCTCGTCATCCAGATAGCTGCAATTATTAACTCTCTCTGCCACTGGGCAAAGTACAACAACCCGAAATAGTCCTTGATTCTTCTGTAAAATGGAAATGCCAAATCCTGTGATGAGGATATTCTGCAATTGGCTGTAGGAGTGGATGTGACCTGACATCTTATTTCCAGTGCTGACAAGCTCAGTGAGCTGCTACTCAAACAACAGCATAAATAATGCCTCCAGTAGGAAATATCACATTATGTAAATTATGCCAGCAAAGCACAGCTTTTCTTGCCTGTCCAGGTTTGGGTTTTTTTTTTGTCATTCCATATATTTTATGAGTTTCTCTGCAACTTCTAAATGAATGAATGAATGAATGAATAAACGAAAGCCTTCAGACTTTCAGACCCCCTGATCATTAAGGATTGTTAAACCTTTAGATTGTTTTTTCCAAATGGAATAACAAGAATATCTGAGACCTGAACAGAATGTCATATAATATTGTTCTAATAACTACATATCTACATTAGTCTTTTTTGTCATTTAAAAGAATTCAAACATTTAAAGAATTTCCCTAACTAGTGCTAGTTCAACATTGGTCAGTAAAATCTAAAGTAACCCATACAGCAGAACACAATTCCTCCACATTACAAACCACTTAGTCAAATGTTTTATTAGGGAAAGGAAAACTCTCTATAATTGTTACACTACGATAAAAGAGGTGTACTGTGCCCTTCCAAGGACCAGCAACTCTCTCTGGGAACTCAGAACAGTCAGAGGTACGGTTATTATCCACACGCAAGCAAAAAACTGAAATCTGCAAAGCCAATTAGGAAAACAGTTTATACTGAAGTAGAGGTACTCCAAGGCTGTCCTGACTTAATTGACTGGGACATCTGCAGGAGATTATGTGCCAACATCAGCAAGCTTACAGGCACGGAAAAAACATACATAAATTTCTGTGAACACAGCTGCCTTGGGACTAAATCGCTGTATTGTACAAGAATTGTGAAACCATGGCTTTGTAAGGAAAAGCTTCGCTAAGGAATCAGCTGATAAAAGTGGTGTCAAGTCAGTGTATACATAGGCATAAGCATCTTAATGCATTCAGATCAGCCAAGAGAAACAGGAAGCCAAACTGAAACAGCCGTTTGCAAGTAAGGAACAGTTGTTTGTTCCATCACTACAAAAAGAGAGACCCCCCCCCCACCTCCCCACAACACTGAATCAAATCTACTGAACAAATCTTAGCACCTGTGACACCTCGTCAGGTGTAGCACACTGAATCACATGGTGATTCAAATCTAGGTGGTCCAGGAAATTTGAATAATTTTTTAATGCTAAAACTGCACATCCTGTTCCGGTGTTTAAGTCAGCAGTTCATCTTTAGTGGATTGATTATTTCATCCATTATTATCCCAGTTCCAAAAAATGTTCCACAAAACTGTCCATATTTATTAACAACAGGCCTATTGCACTTACATCTGTGGTAATGAAAGCATTTCAAAGCCTGATCCTCTCATATCTCATAGTCCCTGCTTCTCCCCTGGAACCCTTCCAGTTTGCCTACAGAGCAAACAGATCAGTCACTGATGCTGTAAACACACGCCTTCTTTTCATCCTACAGCATCTGGACTATAGCGGCCCAGATGCCAGGATGGTGTTCCATCTTCTCTAACATAGTGTTGAACAGACTGTCAGTAATGAATATAGACCACTACATCTGCAGAAGGTTCCATAATGTTTTGACAAGCAGAATGCACATGGACCAACTTGAGGACATCCACCTGAAATGACTAGGTGCTTTTTACTTGCTGTACATCAACTGGCTAACTCACTTCTCTCATCCTAGCCATCACAGGGGTACATCGTGAGTACAATTTAGGCATCTCCTCTGTTATTAAGTATTTGGATATCGCCAAAAAGTTATAAATACTAACTTGACAAACAAACAAACTGTAAAATGCATATTTATTTATTTTTTTATTGAAATGATGGCATTGTGGGCGGGGCTAGAGTGAAAGGAGTTTTATTTGTCCGTATCAAACAAAAGCGACGGCAGCAACTCAAAAGATGGAAAATCAAAGAAGAAGCGTTAACTTTAACTTTAACTTTTAGCATCATCAAAAGCATACAGCAGGCTTCTCTGGTCCTCGCAAGGCGAATGTGCAGCGGAGACTGGCTGGGTGCCCAGCGCACCGTGACACAAACACACACACACACACACACACACACACATATATATATATATATATATATATATATATATATATATATTGTTATTGTG
>JAOXYF010000015.1:12208348-12229360 GCA_028565775.1 Sternarchorhynchus goeldii
CTGGATCAGTTGCAAGGGCTTGATAGCATGGAGAGGAAGACCAGCCAGGAGGGAGTTGCAGTAGTCTAGTCTTGAGATGACGAGAGACTGAACCAGGACCTGGGTGGTCTCCTTAGAGAGGAATGGGCGAATCCTCCGAATATTATGAAGAACGTATCTGCATGACCGCGTTATGTTCGCAACATGAGCCGTGCAAGAAAGCCAACTGTCCACATGCAAACACAGGATGTTGGGCCTTCATTTTATGTGGTTCATGGTTGTTCTGCAGAGGGTTAGTTGATGCATCTGGGCCTGTCGTTATCCTGAAAGCAGAGAAAGACCAACAGCTTCTGCCACTTACAGGCTGTTTTACAGAGCAATCTTGCAGAAATAAAATTGATCCATTCAGAGTAAGGCTATACAGAGGATGGGAATCAGAATAATTAAGCTCAGGCCATAAACACACACACACACACACACACACACACACACACACAAAATCTCCGCTAAATTATGCCTTTCACTTCATGAAGGCTGGAGATGGCCATTTAATATTCTAGAGAGGTGCTCAGTGTTTGCATTTAGATAGCACTTCTGTGAATAGTCCAATTTGACGTTCCCAGAATGGGGGATGACTGTAGGCTCTCAGGGTTGAACCAAATGGCCTGAAATGGCCTGAGCAAACCCATATGGCAGGGATATGTGCCATTAATGAATGTGTCTCAACTGTAATTAGACTCTAAGTGTCTGATGAATGTTGCGGCATGTGTCTCCGCCAGGTGGAACTCCACCGGGAGGTTCAGCCCACCGTCCGGAGGCTTCTAGGTCTCAGGTATTAATTACACAGTGTCTGGATTTGCTGTCTGGCTTCTGTTTCAAAGTTTATTCTTGGCAGAAAGTAAACAGGCCTTTCGGAAAGCAAATGTTCCCCCTTGCACATTAGTTCACAAGGCCCACAAAACTGAACTATAGCCTTAACACCAAGTCTGCTACATCATCAAAATGTAGAATTTAAAGAGTCACATTTTTGAATAGTGTGTAACCTCTGGGCATAATTTTATTTAATTCTATAAATGAGCCATGTAGTTATTCCAACATCAATAAATATGTTCTGTGACAGCGTTTTTATTTCTAATTTGATTTGGATGCCATTATGAAGTGATGTCGAGTGTGTGGATATACACACTTTTACAAATATTTAATATGTTAGTCTGCCAACACAATATAAGGGCAGGTGACATATTTTTAGTATGTAAAAAAAAAAAATTTAAAGAGAGAGATGGGGCTTTGCCAAAATGTTTTTCTCTTTTATAGGAACGTGTGAAATGGGTATGTCTTAAGAGTAAATGAGAAAAACTGTGGTGATAAGAGTGAGAGTTTGTTTACCTTTCATTATCTCATGTGCCAAGCTGAACTTTGTTATAAATATTTAAGACTTTGTTATAAATATTTCAGACCTGCTGCTCACCGTAGTCAGTAACTAAAATCTATGTTCAAAGGTGCAACTATATTTCTACTGCAGTTTGTTTATTACATGGTACACACAGACTCTGTTTGTTTGTCTATATCTGGTCATTTTCCCTAATGGGCACAAGCAGCTTTGTCTGGTACTGAATCAAGTTTAATTATGTACTTCCTGTTTTTTACATTTGTGCAAAACTTTGTCAGCAACATTCACTCACAAATATGAGACAGGAACAACACTTTTGGACTTTTTATTTAAAACCAAGGAAAAGCTAATTCAGGGATTTCTGATATTTTTTTTCTCAGAACATTAAGGCAGCCAATACAGTCTAGAGGCATGTACATCAGCGTCGAGACTCCTAGCTCGAAGCTAGTCTGATGTATTCAAATTCAAAAAAGTTTCAAAGTGAAAAGTTAGTGAATTTGTTGTTGTGTTCCCCTTAAGGATGGTATCCAGGATGACTCTTAGCTCATAAATAAAATCATATATTTTCTTAGCGATCAATAGCGCCGTGTATCTTGAGTGTTTATAGCAAGTACCTCAACAAGCCTCTTCCTTCGTTAATCTTACAAATCACTTTTCAGTTCAGGGTTATTGGGGTGCACCTAACACTTCCTGGAATGACGGTCCGGTGGATTTATTCACAAGAAACAAGATTGTGTAATAACATTGTAATTACATAATAACAATGTAATAGGATAAAGGTAGCAGTAATAATAAAGGGTGTGGTCTTGCCCACTGAGGGAGGCTTCCATAAGGGGATCATCAATGTTAAAAAAACGTTCACAAGGGCTTCCACCAAACCTCGACTCTCTCTACGTACCTTAATTTTGTTTGGGGCAGTGGTAGCTCACTGGTTAAGGCACTTGACTAGTAATCAGAAGGTTGCTGGTTCAGACCCCACCTCTGCCAAGTTGCCACTGTTGGGCCCTTGAGCAAAGCCCTCAACTGCTCAAGATGTATTCAGTCACAATTGTAAGTTGCTTTGGATAAAAGTGTCCATTAAATGCCATAGATGTAGATGTTTGTGCTCCTTGTACAACAGGTTATCAAGAAATACCCCTGTTCTAACCTATTCCTATGGATTAGTTTGGAAAGAGCAGTAGGGCTTCAACTGAATATCAATATATATAACACTTGTCATGTACTATTGATGATTGCACAGTGTTTACTGAATTGAATAATGATGTAATAATTGCTTGTAGCTAAGGATTTAATATGCATGTTTTTTTAGAATAGGATTAATGTGTATAGGAACCATAGTATTTGCTCTGTACAGTGTGCCCTGCATGTGGTAGTCTATGCATCTTAATTACTCTAATTTATTCTTCATCATCACTTTCCTTTGATGGCCGATAGATTTAGTGCCATGTAGTTACGGGCGTGAACATAGTAATCAAGCGCCAAACTCATACGTCTTCATGTAAATTACCGCCAATGACTGGAACGTGGCTACGTTTTCCGCTACATATTCGATACTCTGACTCCCCTTCCGTTATACAGACGCGTCATTGCATAACAAGATAGGATTTGGGGGTGTCGCTCGACTTTTTAAACCTCTCTGAATATTCATTGCTTGCTGCTGATGAAAAGCTTGCCAATAAATTGCAAGTCCGTGGGTGATGAATGCGCACGTAATTCGCGTTACGGCTTAGAGGAACAGAGGGAAGACGCCATAGCGTAGCGCTAATAAATCTCGTGAGCGTGAACCCTTGTTAGTTAACCTGCCACGACGTGAGCCTTCGGCATCTCCCATCGAACATGGAGACGGAGCGAGAGCTCGATGTTTGTGGCGCGTTGCAGGAGGGTGGGGTCTGATTTTAATGTGTGCATTTACTCATGTGTGCACTTTTAATGTGACATTGCTGTTGTGGGGAGGGTTAATGTATTTCGTATATATTAAGCCTCCCTGCGCCCCTCACGATAGTTTCAGAGGATGCCATAAATTATTATTTGCAACCTCCAGCAAGTGTGTAACGAACATCATTTTTTGCACAGTAAGGCTGTAATGCTCTGGAAACATAAGGATTAATGTTTCTATAGTGCAAACACTGGGGGGTGGTGTGATATGGGTTTAGTAGCCTGGTAGAGCAGCACTGTGTGTGTGTGTGTGTGTGTGTGCTGTGAGCTCTGAATTGTTTCGATTGGGGTCGAGGGTGTGTATGAAGCCTGCCTGGGCATTGTTAGCTTGGGGGAGCTGCTCTCTGGGGAAATAAGGGTGCAGGGAGAGGCCCAGACTGAGGGAAGCCATGATGCCTGTGTGTGTGTGTGTGTGTGCGTGTGTGTGCACATGTTCAGGTGAGCAGCCTTACTGTACCTCAGAAACTCCGTAGTTCTTCAGAGATAAAGGACTCACCCAGCAAGATGGACAAAGGAAACTAAGAACTGCAGTCCGTTCATTAGCTCATTTCATCGTTCATTCATGATCTGATCCAGAATCAGCCCTGCATGCAATCACTGGGCTATGAGCAAAAATAGTTCTTACATGGACAAGTCCTTCTTAAATAGAGACGTTGCTTCATAGCCGAAGCCAGGTCTCTAATTTCAGACTGAATAGGTCAGACTTCTGTTGAAGGCTGTGTTCTGTCCCTCAGTTGTGGAGGGAGGGAGGGAGGGAAGAAGAGCCTGTGGCTGATGACAGGGGCTCCAACTCCATCACCCCCAGACCTCCTCCACATGTAGAGGAGGAGCATAAAGAAGGTCTGTGGAGCTGTCACTGGAGGTTCTGGAGACTGAGGATAGTGGGGGGAAGGGGTGTGTCCTCCCTACCACTGTGAGGAGGCGGTCAGGGAGGTGGGGTTTCTCCTCCCCACTGCTGTGAATAAGGAATGGAGAAAGACGAGACGATACGTCTTTTGAATATAGAGTTAAATTTAGTTACCACGGGTTTCACACTGAGATTTATCTTTCACATTTATGTGAAAGGTATGCCGAGCATTTGTGCTGTGATCCTGTGGACATGCAATGACAAGGCATATGGGCTTACAGAGATGCCTGGAACCATGTGCTTTTTCTTAAAAAATGCAGAACACTCAAACTTAATGCCCGTCACGTAGTGCTCAGTTACATTAACCATGCTTTACTTCAGCGTTTGTTTTGGTAAAAAACGTCATACATTTCTGCTCCCACATACTTTTTCTTCCAGCTCCCAGTGCACCTGAACCAAGCGATCAAACACGGAGCAGATTTGCCCTTTAAGATGGTCAGAAGTGTTTGCACAAAGCAAGGCCTGAAACCTAACAGGGCATATTGGTTTCCCCCCCCTGAGATTTTTCTTCTGGCCGTTCGAATTCACACTGTGGGCTTTGCTTTGACAGACAACCTTCGAGGCCCTGTGGAATGAGGGAGTCTGAAGCTTCTCCCCATGGTGTGATGCCACCATCTGGTGGTCTGTGATGAAAACAGGGTGGAGAACAAAGCCAAGCTAGGGTCAAAGGTTTCTTTAGCCTGAGGAATATTTAAGTGACTGCTTTCCATTTTATACTTGTTGAAATGCTGTGTAATATTAAAACGCATAAATATGTATTGAGTGCCTGCACCATGCAGACCTTAAACTGAACTCAGAGAAACTTAAAAATATATAATGAAAAGTTCCCTCATGTGGAACTTACATTTACATGGAGGAGGGGGACTACTAAATTACCTTAAATGGTGTATCACAGCACATAGCATTGAGACATTTGAAGCATTTGAAACAATGTTACAGAACAAATGTTCTATCATGAATGGCACTTTATTCACACCATGTCTGTGATACGTTTTCCTCTAACTGCCTGCGTCTGCTCCCACTCTTGGAGGTGTAACATTTTTTATTTTATTAGTGAATGTTCATTTATGTAAGTCCTCGCTGAGCCCTCCCCCACCGAGCTGGCTGTTGGCACTTGTCTCTGGCACAAGCTGAACTTGATGTCAGGACAGTATCCTGTGTGTGTGTCTTGTTTTGGTAAACGTGTATTCACAGTATGTGTTTGTGCATGTGGTTCTAGGTTCTTTGAGACGGGAGTGGGGGGGGCAGCTATGTGAATCATCACTTACCGTTTGTACTCCCAAGCTGTCAGTGTCTTGACCTGCTTCCTTCCAACCGGTTCCTGCTCTGTTCTCCACCAGCTCCGGAGACAGAAGACGTCATGCGGGCGGAAAGGGTTGACAGAGCTGTCGGCTATGGGGCTGATGTGTCAGTGTTATCACTGACTCACAGCATTAGAAAGTCTAAATCATAACTACCCTGATGTCATAGAAATACACAGGACTAGCAGATGCACTATGTCACCAGAATCTTTGTACACACAGTCTGTTAGCTGTGGGCATGTGGAGAACTTTTGAAATGTATTTACATTTTCCTGTCCATTTCAGACTGGCACGTTGCTGTCCTCTAGTGGTCAATATGGTAACACAACGCACAGGACGTCACCATGACTGCTGCACTGGAAGCACATGCCCTGTAAACATCTGTACATGTTTACTAAGCCCAGAAGAGTGAGGGATGGTGTTTTGAGACTGGAGTAAATAAATAAAGGTTGTCTGGCAAAAGCGCCACATGGTACAGGTACACGACTGCCTGTGACTGCCTTGGCTCTCAGCCATAGAGCACAAGAAAAGAGACGTGTCGTCAGCCACATCTGTCACTCCTCACGCTCTGGCTGACTCAGGGATTTCCATGATTCATGGATTTCTCCGGGGAAACAAGCACGCCATGAGAAAGAGCCTAACAACACCCCACACACCACCACCACCACCACCACCACCTCCTCACGCCTCCTTCAACACTCCTCCTGTTCTCACCCTCTCTCTTTTACAGACCTGGCACGCCTGTAGCTCATCTCCCCTCACTTTAGTCTATAAGCCCAGTGTGCTAGTCCAGCTATCTCCACACGGCTCTGAAGGCATCGAGGGGCCGGCCGGCGGGCAACACACTGGCTAGGGGGCAGGGCAGTCTCAGACATGGGTGGGGCTCCTGCTTCCTTCCTGAACATTCATAAATCTGTCCTTGGACAAAGGCTAATCTAATATTAATGCTGTCTGCTTTAAAAACAGAAAGAGAGAATGTTTCTTAACAGAAGCAGTAGGCCAAGGTAGTAACTTCTATTAGGTGTTCCCCTGGGGTTAACCTTCTACTGCATGGTCCTGATATTTAAAAATAAATGCAATGGTGTAATAATGTGTGCAGTAGAGGGATAATGCAGTATATTGCCAAAAGTATTTGCTCACCCATCCAAATGGTCCATAAAGACATGGATGGCAGAGTCTGGTGTGGACTTGACTGGCCTGCACAGAGTCCTGACCTCAACCCGATAGAACACCTTTGGAATGAATTAGAGCGGAGACTGAGAGCCAGGCCTTCTCGTCCAACATCAGTATGTGAACAATGTTGTGAAAAGAACTGATTATACAGCATTAACTGTGCAGTCAGGGAAATTCATGACAAATACACTGAAGTCATGCATGCATTGGACGTGCATGGAATTTGTTTGTCGTACAGTTTTCCCTATAAACCAGGAAGCACGTGACCCTTCCCACCATACTGTCATGACAAGAATGAACAAATGAGTGGGCAGAACACACATCAAAGTCACATCCCTCTAGAAATTAGAAGAAGGAAGCAGACTCTCTGTCTAGGTGCACACACACACACACACACACACACACACACACACATATACACGTACTGCTCACAGTTCTATATCACAGTTCTATATCACAGAATTATAACCATCATTGTACAAAAACAGAAATAACTTTAATATTTTGCATGATTTTATTAGACAACAATGACAAATACATTTGTGATGAATATATTTACAGCAATGCTAAATGGCTTCTTATATACAGTAGTTAGCGAGTGCTACTTATGTGACAAGAGGTTTTGTGTGACAGCTGTATTATCCTCAATAAACAATTCTGAAAGTTTATGAATTTTGAGATTTTAGGTTTTGAGGTCAGAAATGAGAAACAGCAAGACAAAATTCACTTGTATGCTCATTTGTCATTCAGTGTGGAAAGAATTGTTTTAACTATTAGTTCTAAGGACACTCTTAATATTTACAGTTCATCATGCTTTCCATACAGTACCGTGTATCAGCAGGAGACTATTGTCCAGTGTCACAGCCTCAGATCAGCGTGCGCTAGGCAGATCACACTTGCTCAGTGTCCTTTTATCTTGTTATCCTCTCCCCTCACAGACCTTCCTGGGAAGGCGTGTCATAGCATTGGATAGCAATGCTGTGGGCCTGAGTCTTGGAGGTAGCTCATGTGCCATGAGAATGGAAGAGTCTGCGGTGACTCCCAGTAGCTGTCCATGTGGCCCTGAGCACAAGAGCCCCAGAACCCGGCCTGATAGCCCAACCCTTCCCCCAGACGCCCATACCTGGGGGGGCTGGCGGTGTGGCCGGGCGGGCTCCCACAGTGTCCTCCGGCAGGGTAGAACTGGGCTTCGGGAGAGTAGCAGGTGTAGTGCGGGGACGGAGGGCACGCAGAGCCCCCGTGTCTCAGACTGTCTACGTAAACATGTTGCTCGGCCAGGGGCCTGTGCATATTCAAAGGGCTCTGCATCTGGTTCCCCGACTGCTGCTTCCAGGCCGCGTAGCCCTGGGGTTCCTGGTGCCCAGGGGTGGCCTGAGCTTCCGACCGCAGCTCGTCCGCCGGGCCGTGGCACTCGCGGTGGCTGCAGGTGTCATTGGAGGCGGAGGGAGGGTTGTTGCGGAGGAACACGGACAGAGCGGAGATGCGGCTGATGGCGCGCTGGAGCGTGGCGATCTTGGATAGGCGCTTTCCACTCAGGTCGTGGCGAAGTGCCACTCGTAGGGCATTAAAGGCCTGGTTGTAATCCAGAATGCGTTTCCTCTCTCGCACGTTGGCTGCCATCCTGCGTGCCTTGGAGCGGGCAGGTCGAGTCCGCTTCCTCGCCCGGCCCTCCTCGCCCTCGCTGTGGCCGCCGCTGCCTCCGCTGTCCTCTGCCCGAGCCCGGACGCTCACCTCCAGCTCCTCCTCGGAGAACTCGGAGCTCGTGAAGCTGCCACGGCTTGCCATGGGCACGCGCCAGGGCTGTTGCTAGAATCTTTCAGGTCGCAGTGGAGCTCTGTACCGAAAGGCTGGTGCCGAAGTTTCAGCTGCACCGAGAGCGCAGACCTCCTGTCGCTGGCGCCTCCCGACGCCCTTGTGAATGCCTCTGCTTCCTCCCGACAGGTCTGGCCGCTTTTTAAAGTACCTTTCCCCACAGTCACATGGTGTAGTCACCCTTGAGGAATGGTGCATTTACGAGACCCCTCCAGGCAAATGGATCAGTTCTGCGCTCCAGACACGCCTACTTCTGCTCCTCACTCAAGATCTTTACATTGTTTTTCAACCTCTCAGTGAAACACAGAGTCACCCAAAGTACAACCGAAGCATTTAACTTTAATCATCAAATATGACATTTTTGATATTTTTGAGGTTTACGGACTGCAGTTTGGGAAATGCAAAAATGGTCTTGGATGAATTTGGATGCACAAATATTCTTAAGATCTTATTTAAATAAAAAAAAAGTATGCTACCAGCATTGCTCCTCTGCATAAACTACTGTTTCAGTTTTTCTCACCATACCTGCACCATGAAGGTCGGTCATGACCAATTCATTCACAATCACTCACCTTCCTCACATCTGCACATCCTGTATGGCAGATTCAAAACATCTGTAATAAGTTTCCAAAAGGCTGTGAACCTTGACTTGGTGAGAGATGCATGAAACCTTTTTTCTTGGTGAACATGGTGATTCATCATCACAAAAGTCCATCTAAATTTGTCTGTACACCATCGTGACAAATTGTACATTTATCAGATAACCAGTATTTTGTGTATTTCCTCTCACACCAAGGCCATGCGAGAGGAGGAACACAACACTTCCTTGGGACCCATTATTTAGATTTGCCCACAGATGCAATTAGGAGTCTCCAGAGTGGCGATCTCTGCTTTTCTGGTGCAGGACCCTAAGGACTGTATAATTTGTGTGTCTTCGTGAGCCGACCATAAATCAAGCTCTGACAGCACCTGAGGACAGGCACAGATAAGGCACTGGACTTCAAAGTCAGGGAAAAGGGGGCAAACATTTTACAATTATAACATGTAGTGGTTGCTTGAGCTACCCCACATTTTACGCCATGGTTTGCGTAGTTTGGAGAACCCTTAAAAACGATGCTTGTTAAAACAAGCTAGACTGCAAGACTTTTTCCCAGTTCAGAGAATGAAGACATTTCTCAATTGTTGTCGTGAGTCAGGACCCGCCCCGGGTTTGCTGATGTCATATGTCATGTTTTGTTTTATTTTTAATCCTGGTCTTTGAGCCATTGAGATGTGGTTCCAGAGTTCGAAGCTCCCTATCGGTTTAAGTTTGGTGAGTCCTGTTAGCCATTTTTACCACACGTAACTGCTCACACTTTTCACCAGGACAGCCGATGCTGTTCAGGCCAGTTGGTTGCTTCAGGGCAGGCCACTGCCATTGCCCTGACACTGAAAATGAGAGGTCATTCTTAAATATGGCTTTCCTCTATCTCCCGTCTTAGCCGTGGCGGCTAAGTGACGCCGGTTGTTAAAACACTTAACGATGTGAACTTTTTGGACCTTTCCACACAGGGCAGTGTTACTTTTCAATTGGCTCCCATTATGAGTGAAAGATTAAGATAAGAGTCGGTGGTTTGGTTATGTGCTGTGCGATTCCAGCTCATCAATACAGTTGAATGTAAACAGGAAACAGAAAGATGGACAAAACTGCGGTCAACATTCTTAAAGTGAATACTTAATGTTTTAAATGTTATACTTTCATCTCCCTTTGACACTTATGCAGAATTTTATTAAATTATTGCTCTACTACTGTTTAAATGAACTAAATATTGTCACATGTAGTTGACAATAAATAGTGAGGTTATACATTTCCCTGTATTTTGTTAGACACCGTACATGCAATTCCCCTCTCTTTACATTTGACTTTTTTTTTTACTTAATCTGTCTCTTCTAAATGTTTGTTATACCATAAACCGTCAGCCAGGGAAGCTCATTAAGCCATTTTTGAGTCGGTCCAAAGCTGTAGAACCAAAAGAGCCACATAAGAATTCATCATATTAATTGAATTCATCGTATTAATTGAAGGCACACTCCACAAGTTCAGAAATCACCAGACAATATTTGCTCTCTAAACACTGCTTGACAGAATAAGTAAACATCTTGTTAAGACTCCGTAGTACAAATTACTTTGCATTTAATGCCACTTAACCACCAATGCTGTTTCACTTTCTCTGGCATAGGAGGTAACGCACCTTCATGTACTTGGTTTTGGTATAGAATATGTTGTCTAATTTTGTTTAAAACTTGTCGCCATGAGGAACACCTGACTTGTCAGATTTATTATGAAGCGTATGCTGAGAAAATGCCGTGGTATGCAAAGGTATGTGAAATCACATCATAAATCAGAAATCAATATGGCTGCAGGTCTGTGGTTCTGTAAACAAACATTAGCCTCCCTCAGCATTAAACCCATAGATTCTCCCTGAACAGGGTTTTCCACAATCTCTCTTCAGATAGAGTTATTTCAGTGGTGGAAGCTGCTTCGGTACAAGGATATAGTCCATGTTATAGGGTTGAGTAATCTAAACAGGGTAGAGACCACTCCCACCCACCCCCTGCTCCCCCACCACCAGCTCCCCCAACCAAAGATTTATAAGTGTCCCTTGTCAGATTTTATTGCCTCCCATAGAGAACATGTAGTCTGTGCCTCAGACCATCCAAGTCCATTCCTTTTGACGGATGACAAGACACTAGTAATTATCAGCCGCCAAGAATAAATCAGGTCCTTTCCTCACCGAACTGTGACACCCTTGATGGACTAACCATTTTCAGGACAAGGGGAACCTGTGCAACAACACTTTCCTGAGATTTGTAAATCTCTAACTCAAGTTCCAATAATGAGTGGTTGTTACCTGCTTGTTATTAGAGGTCTGTGGCCGACATTATAGATATACATTTCCTAAGGGGTATTTAGAATAATGAGTAAGTGGAGTCCAGTTGCTAGCCTTGGTTTCACAGAAGTATGTTAATGTATGTGTTCAACTCCTCAAGTGGAATTTTCACACCTCAATAAAATATTTGTCCTGTCAAAGGAAGAATCAATCGTGCATTTTTCCCTTTTCTGACAAATGCGTCGAGGTAGTTTTGGTTTATATTTGCAACTGACTCTTGTATGAACATGTTATAAGACCAAGATTATTTCCTTAACCCACAACAGGTTGGTTTGTTTTTCCCAATGATATGGCATTTGTGTTAAAGCATGGAACACAAGATATAGGATGCCAACTTAATGAGGTGTTTTTAAAATCTTCTGGAGACTGTGATTTCAATAGCTAGGGCTCTATTATGTGTTGTCTGCACAGGGCACTGGAATGGTGTCACACACCTGTCATTTCACATGCTGGTTTAAGAGCACCACCCAGCTTGAGTCAGTAGACAGTTGAGTCAGTTCCTCACTCTCTCTAGTCGAGAGGCAGAGAGAGAGAGTGATGAACATCACAGAGTGAGTCATCTCCAGAATGCACAAACACATGAGTTGTCTAATTATTATTTATGGTGATAACAGTATAATAGTATGAAGTTGTAGTTAAACATTGTGCATCAAACAATTGAACATTTTAATTCTGGTTTTGTAAAAAAACCCAACAAAGAATGGTATCTTAATGCTGTCACAAACAATTCTCATAAATCAGTTTGTCTGTTTTTATGTGTATTCCTGTACACTGCATGAAGAGCAATGATAAGTGCCCTTTAAACTGTGGAAACATTTTATGATGAGTGGACCAATATAAATAGCTCAGAATTTCTTCGAATAAAATCTTGTAGATATTGAAGTTAAGAATGACATTTTTCTTTTTGTCTAGAGTTCTGTTTTCAGACATATGAGGTTTTCTCACAACAGCAACAATGTTATTAAAATGAGTTTGCAGATGCTTAATGATTACAGTCATACAAATTCAGTCAGAACAGTATCAAAATGTTTGCCCGAGCAAAGTGTTGGCTTGAACCTTTAGCCTACTTGAATCTTTCCAACAGCCAACTAAAATGGCTCATAAAATGTGAAATTTACAAGCTGGATGTCCCCAGGGTTGTGCCTTCATGTTGACAGTGTGCTATTATGAATAGTTTTTAAGATATTGACTGTTAATCACTGTACCAAATGGCAGAATGAATACCAGTGCTGCCACTGATACAGGCATTTGTTACCATAATGATAAGGACTCAGTACTCCTTAAGCAAGGGAACATCTTTCTCATCTGACTGGGCCCTAACAGTTATTTTTATTTCTGAATGAAATTTACTTAATGGCACTCTCCTAATGCATAACTACTTGCTTGATTTATTATTCGCTACTGATAAAAAAAAATTTAAAAAGCAGAACTCAAGAACAAATTTGACTTTCATGCTTATCGATTAAAGTGTATAAGAAATATCTCACAGTCGGCATGATGTGAATTCAAGTTGTGAATTGGTCATGCGATTCGAGAAACCAGTCCCTAAGTTGCCATATATATTAGCAAACAGCTTCTTAGACCCACAGTCCTGCTTTAACATCATGTAACCCTGGCCAGTACAGTAGTGACATAACATTACCCATCATTTCACTGATTTATGCTCTAGCGAGCAGCTTGCTTGAAGTGGAAAAAAGCGTCATGACATGTCCAACAGTTTCTTTTAGTTAGACGAGGAATGTAAAGGCAGGAAGCCCTCGTTCCTTGTTGTTAAGTAGCCTGGTAGATCTTCCATGTGCCATAAATTTAATATTAGTTTGAAAGTATGTAGCACGTCCATCGCAGACCGTACTGGTATGATTGACCTTTTTCATGTAGAATATGTCGAAAATTTAGTTTTAGTCTGTCTGTCCTCCAATATACTCATTCATTAGATCTTCAGAAAAATTCAAAACTCTCTAGCTAAAATAAATTGTATGTGTAATATAAATTGTAACTCGGAATCGCCAGTCAACGAACAGATATCTAGCTTTAGATATCTAACTGTATTCTGTGTTTTCTAAATGTGTATATCTAACCAGTTGAAACCGTTAGCTATCTAGGTCGAGTTCAGTCCTTCAGAAAGACAGACAAGACAGAATTTTTACGATACACCCACAAAGTATCTAAGCTGTGTGAAATGCACTGTAACCTTTTGGCAACACGTTTAACTTTTAATCAACTGCTAGACATTTGTTTAAGGCAGTGTGAAACATTTAAAAACCTTGTTGCAATTTGAGCGGTTTTAATTTGTTTAGGTCTGTTGAAAAGGCATTTGAGATCATGGTGATTTTTAAGGTGTCTTTTCTGGCTTTGCTTTACTATGGAAGTAGCCTTTTTGACTTCTAAGCTACAAAGAGCTACAACAGATAAATTCAGTCCTCTAGTTGAATATTCAGTATTTTTATCAGTTGGCATTAAACACACTAGTCTGTATTTCTGGTCAGAGCATATCTTCGGCAGAAAAAAATTATTTGTGTAAATAAAGTGCCATCTAGTGGCAAAACATTGAATGTACTATAGTATTTTTTAATAAACTGTAACGCTCAACACACTGTTTAAGGTATTTATACCGCCAGAGAGGCAAATGCTGATGGTACAGAAGCCACTAATTAAAGACACAGTACCACTTGAAATCCTCGTGATAAGCTGACTTTTCATTGTTATTAAATGGATAGTACGCTGCATTATTACCTAGGTTAACGATAGAAAACTATTAGTATTAATACTGTTTGAATTATTACTGGGTTTATCGATAATGCCTAATGGTAAATGTTTAACTTATTTTAAATATGACAGGGTGTGCATTTAAAAAGATAATTTAATAATACCTTATTAATTAACGGAAACACAGGTTGAACGGGGAAGGAAACTTCTGGAAGAGTTATTCTCAATAGACTACATATCAGAACATAGCAGAACTCGTTTCCTGAAAATGTACAAAAATTTACTGGTGAACATGAATCCACAGACACTTTAAAAAAAAAAAAAAAAACTTCTGAGTGTAGTTTTCTCTCACTTTATTGTTGCCTTAACCGAAACGGCAATGCTTTAACCTAAATAGTTTTTGAAACAGTTAGTTGGCCGCGTTAATAGCTGTAGGTTGTCATCTGCATGCATTACCAAGCAGAGCTTGGCCACGCGGGGAACAGCGCTGGAAGTCAAGGACCCACAGCGCAATTCAATGGAGGAACAGCCCAAAGATCGGGCACAAGAAAAACAGTACAGGCGCCATGGACAAGAGAAAATCAGAAGCGAATCCAAAAGACATCTGAACAATGTTCATTGCAGCTGTGAGCTCAAGTTCCAGGAAACGCAGAAGAAGAAAATAGGTAGGTTTGTAGTCGTGTTGATTGTCAACAGTCGTGACATTCACTTAGCTGGTTAGCTAAGCTAAGCTTACAGTGTTAGAAAAAGTTGATGTGTTCGGCCCCACCAGGCACAACCGGACACAATGTCGTAAGTTTAGTTTCTCTAAAGCAAACCAGCCTGGTCGTTCCTGTATCTGAAGAAATAAAGACCGTTGGCTCTGAGTGATAGTCAGTTGTGTACATATTTTAATTGTTTCTGCCTTTAGTAAGGTAGCAAGCAATCTGGTGGTAAGTGCTAGCCGTGCACTTTGAGGCTAGCAAGCGAATACATGTCACATCTTTGATACACGTTTCGTATTAGGAAATCCGCTGTCACTAATATTTTCTGAAGTGTTTGGCATGGTTTTAGCAACAGCTTGCAATTCGTTGACTGTAATAAATATTCAATATCTATCTGGTTAAACAACACCGGCTTCCCTGGAATTTTCTAGTGTGATTAGTTTCAGCTTCCTGTCCGCCATGTTAAAGCCAAAAGTCCTAGTTATGGCCAACAAGTTTGTTCACCGCCGTAGTTTCATCTCTGATTAATTAAACTACATTACTTTTCTAAAGAGTTTGCACGTTTTTGATCCTTACGTTTTACATTCTAAAATGACAAGTGTTCAATCCTCAGATGATCTAAGCTAACGTAAGCAAAACCTAGATCTGGATAGCTAGCCATTCAGCTAGCCAGTTGGTCTGAGGAACTGCTAACTGAATAATTGCAAATCTAACCTCTGGTTGACAAGCTATTAGACGTTGAACCAATAGTGGTTGATTTCAAATATTTAGATGGCTAACGATTATTTAATCCGCATTCAGTTGTCTAGTTTTAACACATCTGCTAGCTAGCATGATTTCTTCTATAGTTGGCTATCATGTTGGGCCTGCTCCACCTGCCTGAGCGACTGTTTCAGCATGTCGGATGACCTAATTAGAGTGCTAACGTTGTGTAAAAATAGTGTAATTTTTCATATAACGTCTGAGTTTCCTAATCTAGCTATCTGGCGAAGTAATAGTTACGTAGTCCATTTACAAAACGTACGCCTAACAAAAAAAGTCAGAAGCAAACGCATTTTATTAGCTAGTATATAGAACTGTTTATTTCTACTTCAGCCACAAACGAATAACGTTTTATTGACAGATTTCGCAAGTAAATAGGCGGGCTGTGGGCTTTTGTGTGCTATAGCTATATGTTCCTTAAACATATTCTAACAGCAGTGTGCCATGTTGAGTGATTTTGCTAGCAAAGTGTATACAGGAGCAGTAAAGATTTTCCAGGAAGCTTATATATAGACCTTCTTTGGCTCTGATCCACCTGACTTCAGTGTTGCTGGTGGCATTACGTTTTGCACCATCATTGTGGCCTAGAAACAAAGTTTACCAAATTTTCCCATTTAACCTCTGTTAGCTAACACCCTCCTCTGCTGTCTCTCCTTTTATCCCTAAGGAAAGAGACATACACATTTTTTCTTACTTTTTGTTTGTGTTTCAGGCAATGGTAAACTGACTAGCTTCAACTTGGTTGAGGGGAAGATATTGTCAGAGGATGACTCAACAAGCATTCCAAATCCTCTTGAAAAAAGTGAAGACAGGAATTTATTGAATGTCTGTTTGAAGCAGGGATTACCCGGAGACGTTAGAATAACGGTGGGCAGCAAAGGCCTTCCTCATCATATGTGCAGTATGGATGGGAATAACAAGACCTCTGGTTCACAGCTTTGTGATACCAAGCCTTTGGGCGGGAAAGAGGCTGTGCTGTGTCTGAACGGAGATTCTACCCATACCTCCGGTTACATTGCAAATGGCTACTCCAACAAAGCTGCCCTGGACAACGATGGCAGCGGTTCAGAGAGCGGCTACACCACTCCTAAAAAACGGAGAACGAGGCGCTTCAGTGTGAAAAGCTCAGATAGTGCAATTCGGGAAAAGGAAAAGGCTGGGCAACGGGGAACTCTGCCTTATTCCAAGCAGGACCTGGAGCCCTCAGGCCAAGAGGAGGCTGGGAAAGTGGTGAACTCCAGCTCTAATGGCACCAGGACTTGCCTTAAACCAGAGGTGCATACAGGTGTTCGTCGCACAGGTGTCCTGGAGATGACCCTTGCAAGCGAGGCACAGTGCAAAAACCCTGACGCTAAGACCTCTGGCCCCGTTAGCAAAAAGACTGATGATAAGACCAGTAAAGCCAAACCCACCTCCTCAGTGACCTCAAAAGAGGACTCATGGACTTTGTTCAAGCCTCCACCGGTGTTTCCGGTGGACAACAGCACTGCTAAAATAGTGCCCAAGATCAGTTATGCAAGCAAAGTGAAGGAGAACCTCAACAAGGTGACACAGGCCAATGTCGAGGCAGCTCCTGGTCAGGCATCTGTACAGATCTCCCAGGTCCCCATGTCTGCTGTAAAAACAGTCACCTCCGCCACCTTTACCAACGGCCCTGTTTCGCGGGAGGCTAATGGGAGCCCCTCAGAGGGGACACTGTTCAACTCTGCTGCTAGCACTGCACATCTGGCCTCTTCTGACCCAGGAGAAGAGAATGTAGAGTCCTTCGTTTCAGAGCCAAGAAAACCTAGTCTTTTTGTTTACCCACTTAAACCTTTAAATATGCAAACTGTGCTCGCTAGTGCCCAGCACACTGATGGCCCTGCTGCTCAGACGAATCAGAAAGCCCTCGGGGACATCTTCCAGAACCAGTGGGGCCTGTCTTTCATCAACGAGCCAAACACAAGCCCAGAGGGAGCGGCCCCTTCGCGGCAAACCACAACCCTCCAGCCTGTGGACATCACATTTCAGGGCGACAGCCTTCTGTTCTTCAGCCAGCCGGGGGTGAACCCCACCTCCGCGGTCTCTATCCTGCAGCCTCGCAAGGATGAGAGAAGGGCTACTGGCATGGACGCCACTTTGAGAGGCTGCTCTCTGTCCGGTGCCACCGCCGAGGAACGGCCTCGAGCTCCGCCAGAGGAACAGAAGGTGGAGAGCGGAATTCCAGAGGCTTCTCGTATGGATCTGGACACAGAGACTGCAGTGACCGCTCTTGTTAACAGCCCTGTGGGACCTTCCAAGGAACACACCTGCATGAAAGGCCAGAACAGAGCAAATAGCTGTGGACTGTTTGATCTGCAAGCTGCTGTATTTTACCACACTAAAGGTACTGGATTCTAGTAAACTTTAGTACCAGCATAAACGAGATCAATGTTCTAAAAATTCATTATAAAAATGATGTTTGTAAGTAAAAAGGGGATTAGTGATCCTTTATTTCGTAAAGTTAGCATGCTTTTTTACATTTCTATTTTTTAAAAAGTAGGTTTAAATATAGAAACGAAGTGGATGTGAACCACAAACATTGCTCTTTTTTTTTAATATCAGTACTGTTTTTACTAAATCTATATTTTTGTCTTGCAGAGTTTGAATATCTTGTCGCTCTTCAAAAGCAAGGTAGTTGGATTCCCTCCTCAGTCCAGCAGTGTAATATGTTGTGTAGTGATTCACTGATATAAAAATAGCTGCCTAATACCCATAAAAAACCTGGCAATGCCAGTAGTTTTGTGTTTGTGTTTGTGATTCCATAATGTTTGGCTACCATACATAAGGTTACATTTAATCCACATGAGGTTAAACTATTCATTTTATGACACATCCTTTCAGTATTTCATTCTATGTATTTCTTGTGTTCCTGTTCCTGAGATTTCATAGGCAGATTATTTTGTATCTCTTTTGGTTGGCATGGAACAATTAGCACTGATTTTCAGTTGATTTTATTTTAGATATTTTTTTTAATCTTAAAAAAATAATAATTGGGGATAAATGTTCTGTCGTTGCAAATATTTTGTTTCATCAGCGAGTGTCGATCATTCACAGGTTTTTATTGCTAAATCAGCTTTTTTTTTTTTTTTTTTGGTCTCTTCTAGATCCAAAAAGGGTGGTGTGTTATGGGGAGGCTGTGGACAGACCAGATCACTGAACTGCTGAGTGCCAGATCTGAGTTGATCCACCACCACATGCGCTGTAGTCAGATCTGACCCAGATGCTCTCCTCTTGGAATCAAATCAGAAAAACCCATTTTCTCTGTCTAAGCGGAAGAAATTTAATAAGGAATATGGTGAGAACGGATGAATCTTGTACTCACTGAGACTTGAATTTCTGCGACGAGCTGTACAGAGACATCGGGACTGCAAACAAACTCGTGCGCTATAGCTAAAAGGGGTATTGAGGGGATTTTGGAGTGCTGCTCACACAACAGACGCTGACCTTTTCGGGTGCGTGCTAGGATCAGCCGTGGCGGTTAGGGGAGCGGAAGTGTGGTGCGCACCTCCCAAACCCCTCTGCTCCACGCAGCCCTCAAAGGAGCTACGAGATCTGCAGTGGATGCCTCGCTCATTCGGTTTCTCCCTGCGTTCAGATCGGTTCGAGTGTACCTGATCATTTGAGTTGATTTTCCTTTTTCATTTTAAATCGGTTCATATATACAAGTCAGCAAAGTGTAAATTCAGATTCAAAATGAAATGCATCCTGAAAGAGTTTCATCCTAAACATGAATGCAATCATAGCATCCAGGAAGGGGATTTTTTACATCCCCCACTGCCGTGTGGCATGAGAAACATGTAGTAGTCTTAATGTTGTGTACTCAGATTACCCTAAATTGACATTGCCTGACATTTTCCCCCTTTTAAATTTATGTTCTAGCCCAGGACAAAAACCTTGTGTGATGGTGGACTGTCAGCTCAGAACTAGAGTCATGCTATTTTGTAACAGATTTTGCCCTTCAGGCTTGGTACACATTTTAAACCTAGCTTCACAAACCAAGTGTTTTATATGATTTTTTTCTTTCTTTCTTTTTGCTTTGTCTTTTCTACAGTAGCCCTTTACGCAGAAGTGATTTAGATTTCAGTATTATTAACTCCCATTCAGTTCAATGGTTTCAGAGCATAGGGTATGGATGTTCCAGTTAGGTTTCTCTCATTTTCAATAGTCTTTGTAAGCATATTACTTGAAGTACAAAGCAGATTGTTGAGGTTTATGGAAGAAAGATTGACCTATTGGGGAAAAGCCTGTAAGGAAAGGCTATGCAAAGTTCACAGTTAGAATCATCCAAGTGACACACAATGCTGACCAGGTCAAATTTCAATAACATTCACAGCAAGCAAATGACTTCAACATTGCCGTTCTCAGAAGTAGGTTGGAGTTGAAAGAGCTGTACTGTTCTCTTTCTGTTACTCTTGGCGAGAATTTCATTAGGTCACTCGACTGTAATTTTAAACCTAATATTTCTTTGCACATTTTATTGTCACAAGAGCTAATGTTATTGTAGCTGAGTGTAGACTGAAACTGTTCTAGATTAGACAAAAGGCACTACCAAGCAGTCAGTGTGAAGACGCAGGTTGGGTTTGATAAAGCCCTACTGTCTACTGTGATATTTCAATGCCTTTCTGTAGAACTGTATGGTTCACTGTGTCTAGAGTTATCATTGTATGCTATTAAATTAGCAGTGTTTCTTAGTCATCTTGGCCAGACAGACCAAAGATTGGGTCTCAGTATAGATGTTGATTAAGTCATTTTAACCATCTCTTGTGCTTGGTTAGAATAAGCAAACTTTTTTTTTTGGCACAGGGGTGTTTAACGTTTAATACCAAGCAGGGGTGTTTGGTTCATCATGTTGAGTAATAGCACTTTATGTAAACACATGTTTCAAAAATGACTTCACCTGTCTGTAACACTTAACATGACTTTACTAACTCCTGCTTAAAATGGCTTTGTTGTGCTTTTAAGGAAAAGAAATAATAGAATAATTAACTCTTTACTCAGGTAGAATTGGGAAAGCCATTACAAAACAGAAATAATATATATATATATATATATATTTTCTCTTTCCTTCACAAAGTGCAGAATAATCCTGTCTAGATAGTCTGCCATTACTTTCCAGTCATCATCACTCGTTTGCTGTGCAGAAAACCAGACATCTGAAATAGTTGCTTCCCCCACTGCTGTCATAGAGTAGACAGAGGGCTGCAGCCCTGTCTGTAATTAAGAGGTAGCCTCCTTGATACTAACTCCAAACGTCTTGTCGCTTTTCTTGGTTTTGAAGAAGAAAAGCAGTGGGCAGGCCCTCCAGGTTTTGCTCCAGCAGTGGGCAGGCCCTCCAGGTTTTGCTCCAGCAGTGGGCAGGCCCTCCAGGTTTTGCTCCAGCAGTGGGCAGGCC
>JAOXYF010000015.1:12229460-12245736 GCA_028565775.1 Sternarchorhynchus goeldii
CAGTGGGCAGGCCCTGCAGGTTTTGACCCAGCAGTGGGCAGGCCCTCCAGGTTTTGACCCAGCAGTGGGCAGGCCCTCTTGGATTTGTTGGGCTTTTATTTTTTTTCCTGTGCATCCTATCATATGCAATAGCAGGGATCTGCGTTCGAGGTTCTTTGTCCACGCTGTGTAACACAAAGGCCTATCCCCCCCCCCCCCCCCCTCCCACTCACGCAGAGAGAGACGTGGCAATGGCCACGTCAAAGAGAGAGAGAAGTGGTAGTCTGCACCTCCATGCTGCGGAGCTGGGTAGTTTGGAAGCCGACTGAAAACCCGCTTCATCACACAAGCGAAGGATGCTAACTGTTTGCATGTCATTGAGAAATGTTTGATGTTTCATAACATATAACTATGTCTGTCTTTTCTTGGATAATCTGTTTTATGGTGATTACTTATTCTTAATGGCTGTTTGTGAATGCATTTTCTCTGCTAATTTGAGGGATTTATTTTTTTCTTTCTAAAGAGAAGCTGATTGTTGATTTAACTACCTTTATTTGTCCGTCTTCAGGTTGGTATCCAAATCATTGCAGAGGCCATTATGGTCTATAGTAGTAATTATTGCTGCCTCATGTTTCTCCTGTGGGGATGAAACACATTTGTAGATTTGAATGGATTGCCTATGGAATGCTTGGGAAGACTCCAGTCAGAGAAAACATCTGGGAGGCAGTATCTCCTATGATACATGTGTCAAAAACGTTAACCAAATAAGTGTCCAGGTGTATGGTCTTAAAATTGTCTGACTACCCACTTAATCTGTGTGTTTTAGAGTACTGCCAAAACAATTTAGTTTACATCAGTTGTTCAAACCGTTTGGTTTTGTTTTTTCCATTAAAAAAAAGACTAATTTACTTAACTTGGATCACAGGGAGGTACTAATCATCAAAAAAGGATTTCCAATATATATTTTCGAAGCACTTATTTCATTTGTGGCTATATTTTTTAGTGGCTCCATAGTAGTTTTTGAATTAAAGTGTACAGAAATGAGCAAAGGCTGTGGGTGGATGAGTTGTGAGGTGCTTTGCTGCTATGCCTCCAGGACTCTAGTATGTGTGGTGTCCCCTGAAGATGTGTAATGGTATTGAGATGTTTTGTGCAGGTGTGGGCGGGGCCAACATGACCCCTCCCCAAACCTTTGTGTGCATGTGTGATGACTCTGACTCTTACAAGATATGCAAAGTCCTCTAGGTGGTCAAGACTCCTGATGAACTAATATGCAGGTGCCTGAACAAACAGTTTTATTATTTTAGCTGATTTTAGTATCTTGGTTTTTTGTTTTTTTTTATGTATGATTTTTGAATACTTCAGAAATAATCAGTGCCATGAATTTTGGTCTTGGGTGATGTCTGATGATTCTTTCTTTTATGCTGTCAATTTTCGGTTATGATTGTTGATTTTTCTTTCCTTCCTAAACTTTGGAAGCAAGGTGATGAGCATTTTTGATGCCACTGCCCTCCCAGTGACACGCTTTTACGGTAAATTTCCTTCAGAATCATCGGCTCGAGGTGATTAACGGCCAGGTAGTAGTGGAGGGCTGCGGGGCTGAAGACTAAATCCATCTTTTAGCTTTGGTCCGGCCTCCGTTAGGCCTTCTTAGCTCTGAATTTATTTCCTATATTCATGTCAGATAATTAACTCGTTTGTTAAATAAGCTGATGTCCTTTGTCGTCGTTTGAAAAATGTCCTATATTTATGTTCAATGCACAAAGGTAGAATTTCTAACTATTCTTAATGTAATAATTGGGAGAGAGGAGAAGCCAGTTCTTGGTTTGGTTCTAAAGGAATCATGTTTTGTTTAGCTGGTCTGGTTGAAGGTTTATGGTGATTGATGATGTTTTGAGCCCTTGTTGTGGCCTTAAAGCATGAAGCCAGGGAGTACACAGCCTGGCTGTCTCAGGTGGTGTTGGTCCACTTCCACAGGCTTTTGTAGTAACAGTTTTGCTGGTTGGCATTGAACACCGGCTGGCTGATATCTAGTAAAATGCCTTCACAGAAATTATTAGGCATGCGGGAAGAATGGCTAAAGGTTCTCAGAGTATCTTTGAAGGCTTGAGGAATATCTCTTCATGGGGTTGCCAAAGGTACGCTAAGCTTTCTCAGCAACATCGCAGTTCAAGTACTGTTTATTTATTTGAAAGGTTTGGCAACATGTGAATAAAAGAGGTGGTAGTGAATCTGACCAGTCGAGTGTGGAAGGAATACACTGAACACCTAATGGCTTCCTGACGTGCTGCTTCCAGGGGAAGTCGATGATTATGTGTAATGGGGAAATGCTGGATCTGTGTGTCTGGATCCAGTTGTCTTTGTCTCTCTTTCTGCTGGCTTAGTCTCTGGTTCATAAAGGTTGTCACACCTGCAAAATTCACTGTGTTCTGTATCCTCGTGCCACCTGGTGGGATTAATAAAAGAATGTGTTTGTGTGTGTGTGTAAGATAGAGACTGAAGCATCCTGAAGGTTCTTACTGTGCCAGTTTTCTCCTGATCAGGTGGCAGTGTAATATTGTGTAAATAACACCATGTCATGCCAGTGCCCAGTCCGTCTTCGCACTGTGTCTGTCACTTCATTTCATTTCATTTGTTCCGTTTTGCCCCTCCCCAGTGTTATTCAGTCAGTTTGCACAACTTAACAGTGGCACCATTAGAATTTTCAAGGCCATAGCAGCAGTTTTTGTTGTTTTTCAAGTTAAAAAGAAATAGTTGAAAAGGAGTATGTGCTGTAATTGAAATTGTAACACTTTCTGGATGTCTCCAATGCGTCACATTATGAATAAATGTTCTTTTATTTCAGACGAGCATGAAAATGTAATTTTCAGCTTCCGTAACAATGTAATAAATTCAAACAACATTCAGTGTTTTCACAATGTTCTGTCCCCATTAAACTGTTGAATTTTATTTGAATGTTGGGCGTCTTGTGTTCAGTACAGTTACAAAATGGCCGACAAACTTTCCCTCTGTGCTCGTTTGTTGTCATTTTCCACTTCAGGCTTATAAGCTGCTGACTGTGAGAATAACTCAAGTTCTCTTTACCTCAGCATTCTTGGAAACACATATGGAGGCACTGTTTCTTTATAGCTTGTCTGAAACAGAAAACTTTGTATCCCACTCCCACAGGTTAAAGGTCTCACGGTATCTAACCTCAGTATACATGATCGGTAACATCTCCTTAAACAATCTGACCAAGACCTAAACTTCTTAGGCTATAACATAATTGGACTACTGGTCATTGAAGCCCAGTCTTGGTCCTTCTGTGCTGTTCTAAAATATTTTTTTTTCCTACCACTGGTTCCTGCAGTTCTGAGAAGCTCCAGCTGGCTCAATAGAACATTCTTTCAGAGATCACGGTCTGAAATAGCAGGGGAACAGATGGCCTCTGCCTGCTCTATTTTTAGACTACTATGTAATACACTTGTACAGCTGATTGATTGGCTGTAAGTGTGCCATTCGTGTTATAATCATAGTCCTTTATTGACTGTTTTCAAACTGTATCAACTGCTTTTGTTGTTAGGTTTCAATGTACCCATATTAAAATATAATTTTTTAAAAATACCGACACGTGCTGAGAAAGGATGAGATTGGCCAGTACGTTCTTCTGTTATTCCTGAGACATTTCATAGCAACTGATGCTTGTTTCTTTACATTATTGAAAGCTTCAGAAAGTTTTTCTTCCCTTCAAGACTTGCTTTTACTGTCATCTCCTTCCTATCTAGTTTTTAATTCAGTTATGACTGCATGTGCTTGTTCTTCTGATTTTCCTCCTAACATCAATGGAACGTTTGTACCAACCACCCATGCGATGCCATTAAAACTGATCTGGGAAAGGTTCTGAAAGGTTCTGAAAGCATTCAGTATCTTCTCTCAGCTGCCAGTAAAAAGATTTGCCTATAGGCTCCCCCCCCCCCCTTCTTTTTAGCAGACGTTTGAGTTTGCTTGAAGTTTGCAATTTCCTGCAGTGTCTGTCTGTAGTTAGCTCTCTACTCCTTCTCTTTAATCCTGCATGGATCTTTAAGCCCGATACAGAGGGCCGTTCTAATTACACGGTACTGCATCCACAATGCCACACCAAACAGCTTCATGTGGGTCGCATCAGTCTTAAACCACAACATATTTTTCAAATTTAGGCAAAAAAAAAAAAACACAACTACTGTGGCCCTTAACTGTGAATAAATTCTTTGGCAGTTCATCCCACACGTCAACACTTTCTAGAAAAGTTAAGGCAGGCTTTGAGATGGTGTTTTTTTTTTTTTCTTCGATGTTGTTTTTTTTATTACCTGGCTTGCTTTTTTGCCAGCATGACCACACAGTCTTGGGTCAGGGCCGTGCTCGGGTTAAGATTCATGAGTAAAATATCGGTCGTTTTACTCCCCAGCCGCAGCGCTCTATAACTGCTGACTACACTGTCTTTGCACTGAAGTTTCTTTGTGCTGGGTTCTGAGAGCTGAACTGTCCTAGACACAGTAAGTGTGTTAAGATGCTCGATCCACTGCCTTAACACCCTTTGGTAGGAGGTCTTAGGGTGTGTTTCTACTTTATTCGTTTTGCCTAGTCAGTACTAATAGAAAAGTCTGCTCTGTGCTCAACTTGCAGAGAATTGCACCAAAGTTTATATATTTTCTTTAAATTCCTTTTTTTAGCTGATCTCAAAGCAATACAGATGGTTACAGTTGGTATATGCTAATGTTTTGATAAACCAAAAAAACATCTGAAATTGGCTATATGATCACAACTATATCATGAAACTTTTTTTTTTTTTTGGTGATTTTTGATCTAAAAAAGTCATCTTTATAAATCAGCCACTTGGCATAGAGTTTCATTTACTGAATCGTCTTTATGTTCAGATATACAGATGCATACAGTTTACATACCTTGTGGCAGTATAAATCAGTTTTGACACTCGCACACGTATCTCTTCCTTTCATAGAATGTAGAGCACTAGCCAATTTTGACCACTAGGTGTCACTCAACGTAAAGCTTTTGCTTAGAAATTGCAATCGCTGAATATCGTCCTCTTCAGACACCTTTAAAGTGTGATTCACGTTTTACACTTTTCATTTGGAATGAATATATATATATATACATATATACATATACATATATATATATAGACATTTTACATATACACAGTTGTTAGTATTGTTTATACTCTTATCCAGTATGAATTCAAGGTTGTTTATTGCATTGAGTTGTGAACGTTAGCCTAGGAATGTTTAAAAGGCCTCTAGTCAGTCTTTTACCTCCTTTAATCACTTTCTATAAACTGTTCCAAACACACAGTGCATCTTATGCCCATAAACAAGTACTGTTACTGCTCAATGACTTTATTTATTTATTTACTTATAATTATTTTCCAGGAATCACCAGAGGAGCCTCTTTAACACATACGCAAAGGCCCTTCTGATAAAGCCACCGTGAGCATTGGCTCCTGGCTTTGATGACTTTAATTAATGGCGCGCAGCATTTTGGAAAGGCCGGGGGTGGGGATGGGGCGCCAGATTTCGAGGGCAACATTGCAAAAGGCCTCGGCAAGACCCTCACTGATTAACGAAGACACACTTAGTCATCGCCATTATCTCCACCTTTGATAAAAGACACTGTTACTTCCTGGGCTAACTGCATGCTGAACACACCTCCCTGGACCCTCCAGGTTAAGCAGCTCGAGTCCCACGTTACACATGCGCGATCATTATAGAACCGTTTCATTTTTTTTTTTAGACGTTTCCTTTTTTATGGCCCTCAACAGCTGCGCGAGTTTGTTCAAGTGAAAGTGGTGCCATTCTGTGAGGAACGACGCAGTTGTGCTTCAAGAACGCAGCCCTGCTCGGCTCGCTCTGTGACTTCGTCCTTTGACAAAACTTTGTCCTCAGATGTGATCATCAGAGGCACTCTGCTTCATGGCAGCCCAGCTCAGAGCACGAGTCATCACACGCATTTGTGCCAAAACACCCAGATTTTCCTCTTACTTGACCAAAGTGTCTGTCTGATGACGGCAGTCTCCTCGTGCAGATGGCTGGAGGGCTGGGGCGAGCAGCTTCAAGGTATTTTGTGGATAAACGTGGCCGTTTTTTACTTTAACGAGGCTGGTGCTGTATTAGGACCCCAGCAGTAAGTGCCTCCACACTTCTTTACTACTGCACACACTGACGGCCCCAAGCATGTCTCTCTATGGTTAAATAGATGAATATGTCACAGCGTGTTGAAGTCAGCGGAAAGCGGATGAGAAAATGCTGCCATCGTTGGAGGTCAAGAGGCAGCCGCAATGCCACCCAGAACCAGCCCTGCCTCTGTTCTTAAACCAAACGCCATCGATCTGTCCTGAGGCTCCTGTTCTCTCACCGATCTCGTCTGACCTCATCTCTCCTCGCAACCCCACAGCCGCACACATACGCATCTTGCACTCGAGCGTCTGACTGGACATTTTCCCTTTGCGTTCGATATACTCACATTAACGCCTCTTTCTCTTGCCTGAGCCTCTGTGACACGTAAACGAGAGCATGAGAGCCAAATTCGAGTCTCCCTGAAGCTCATCCGGGGCGGCCGTGCAGACACATCACCATATCATCTTGACCTTCTAATGGAGGAAACATGCGCATCTCAGCCTGAGAGCTGTAATAGAAAACACATTAAAGCTCCTTCATCCAGACAGTTTCCTTCCCTTCTTCATACATTCCTCCATCCGATTACTTGTTCTTCGGCGTTTATCAGATACGGGCAGGTCATTTGAAAACCACACGTTTGCAACGGAATCTGCTTGCGGATTTATGTAAGCGTGAAGACAGCGTATCGATCTGTTCTAGGCATCTAACAGATGTAGGGCATTAAAAATTAAGCCCTCCTTTAAATACTTTATTCGTTCATTAATCAAACACAGATGCCACTGTGACTGCAGGGCACATTTCACACGCCACACAGCAATAGAACGCCATTTCCTCTTTGTTTTTAACAAGACGGATTCTGTCTTACAGCAAGACATGACAAACCGTCCTGCCACACCATTGTTTACTCATCAGCTACCATATTTACTACGTCTCTTTGACGCAGAGACCTATTTTCTGTGTCACAGTGGTCCTGAGTCATTTATCGAACTACCCCTGATGTTAGATCACTACCCCAAAGGCACTTCATAAACAGGAGTCCAGCATCTGAAGCCTGAATGGCTCGTCTCACGCATCTAATTCCCATGCATGACTTGATTGCATTAATATGCAGTGAAGAGTGAGCTGGTATATTATTATTTTCCTAGCGAGAGAGATCTCAGCTGGTGACCGTGAGCGGCACACAGCTCGTGTTGTGCGAAGGCTGCGTTGCATTTCAAGCAGAAGAGTCGTAAACGTTGGCAAGGTTTGACGCGACGCCATGGATACTCCATAAACATCTCATTCAAGTTTCCCTCTTTACCCCCTCCTCCTCCTCCTCCTCTTCTTCAGTGAGCACAGCAGATGTCACAAGCACAACGCTCCATCCATTGTAACCTTTCTTCACTTTTTGAGTTGGGTCCCAGTATCCTCCGTGAGAGCATGCGTTTGTGTGTTTCAGGGGGGCACTACAGGTACTCTGAATTCAATTCTTTGCTACTCATCCGTATGCACTGTTACGGCTGAAAGACACTAGACATGATTGGTAATTGGGTATAAGATCACAGGATTAACGATCTTTAAAACGATGGTGGCCTTGTCAGTAAATGCAGGGTCCAGGAATAAAAACAACAGATGAGATGGTGTTAGAAATAGTTTGCATTACTGCCGTGAGTCGACAACTTGAGAGTCAAATTAACAGGAACAATTATGATTAGTCACTACAAGACAATTGTTCATTATGTTTAACTTCTTTTTGAAGTTTTCTGCATTTTCTCTGTTTATAGTTTGTCCATTTGGGTGAAATCAGCCTATTAGTCAAGGACAGAACCCAGTAAGTAAGAAAACTTTTGTACAAGACAAAGCTACAACGTAGCCCATCTTAAAATAAAACATTAAAACTAAGTATTCATTCAAAAATAACAAGGCGCACAAAAAACGACCTAAAACAGACACAAAATTCACATTAAACACATTACCTAGGTCGTGACGAATAAACGCATTAAATGCATCTGTAGTCACAGAATCAGAGTCTAATACCAAGGGAAAGATATTCCATAGAATACATGTTCCAAAGCACGAGCGGGAAAAGCACATCACTCCGTATACTTCAGCTTTGTTCTTTGAAAACTGAACGGTAGCCTTAGACAATATTTCCCACGCGCTGCACGTTGTAGCATTCTCTCTACTAACGTTTAGGGCTCGCAAAGGGCTTGTTAATTAGAGAAGTTGAAGCAGGTGTGTTGGGAGCAGAGAAAACAAAGTGGAGCAGGCAAAACGTTGGCCTAGGAGGCATATTTCAAACCCGCACATTTCTCTCTCTCTCTCTCTCTCTCTCTCTCTCTCGCGAGTCCTATCCTCCTCCTCGCGCTTGTCTTCTCGACTGCAGTGAGAAAATAAACAGCAGTCATTGTAGCGTGACTTAAAATCCACTGAGCACGCCGCTTTAATTGAGCTCTTACTCGCGCTCAGATGTGACGGAAAACTAGGCCGACAGCCCCATGGCTACCACGCAGGTTCGATCAGAGGTGACTAGGAGAAATTTTGCTTCCTCTCACAATCAATCCCAGTTGGTGTTCTCAGGCCTATATTAAAAACTATTCCGATTTTAACATAGAGTTAGGTTTAGTTTTCCATATTTCTCAGTAGACCCCTGCCTCAGTTACTTTCCTTGAGTCCTAAAAAAACACATTAATAAAATTTCTGTTTGTAAGCTAGGCAGAAAGAGACAGGAACAAATTTATATTTAGGCTTAAAGTTTATGTCCAACGATTCGCTTAATCACAATGCAGAAGGGCTAAGCTTACTTTGACCAACAGAGGGCGTGGGTTTCAGGTTTTCTTTTAAGGCGGGCACTTTGAATGACGTCAATCGGATTGGTTGGATGACGAGCCCTCGCTCCGCCCCACATGGGCCATGAGAGGGGAGGGAGCAGGCTGAGCTGATCCCACGTGTGACGATTGCATTCCCGGTTCAGTAATATTCTCCTTGCGGGGCTTCGCTTTGCTTTTGCCTTGTCTGTGTGTGTCTGTTTAGTTACTGCCTGTAGGTTGATTAGCTATGGATGGAGACGGGAGCCAAGCCACATCTGGAAGCCCAAATGATACGCAACACGACCCGGGGTAAGAGAATATGTTTTGACTTTTGTATTTTGGCATGTATTTTTTGTGTTCCAAATTGTTTAGACTGAACTGCTTGATGGGTTTAGCACAACCATTCGTCCTTCCGGATACAGTTCGCTGGAGCGGTAGCATTGTTTGGTTACTGTCTACAACAAGCGTACCCTCGTTCCTTTTCAATGTAGCTGTAGAAGATTTTTTTTTTTTTTTGCTAAACAGCTGCTTGTTTTTTTTACGTCTCGGTCTGTTCGCAGGTCGCTTTTTATAAGTAGTTACACGCCAAAATGGCCGATCTTGCACCTGGACTCACTTCTACTCTGTTTTGTTCTTACAGTAAAATGTTTATCGGTGGCCTCAGCTGGCAAACATCACCAGGTAAGACAGTTGGCTAAATTTTTTTAATGTGCTTCTTTGTTAGTTGTTTTTCCTTTGGTCATGGAACACGCTTGAGCTGATCTCGGCACGGTCCCTGCGCGTGCAGTGTGGGAAATGTTCTGTGTTGCTCTGCGCGCAAGGTTATTTTGATTTCCATTCATTTGAAGTCCTCTATTCGACCCCTGTATGCATCGCGGGGCGTTTTTAAGCAAATTCGTATTGCGCCTGATTTCGACATTCGTATTGCGATTGATTTCGCCGGAGCAATAACTCGACGCTCGCTTTCTGTTTGTCCACAGACAGCCTTAGAGACTATTTTGGTAAATTCGGAGAAATAAGAGAATGTATGGTGATGAGGGATCCCACGACAAAACGCTCCAGGTAAAAGCGAATACTTCTGTTTCCTTACGCTGTCCGTATCATTGAGTTCTACATGTTCTATATTTAAAGTGTCCTGCCTTGTGTTTCACTGTCAGGTAGATTAGCGCGAGAGCTATCTGTACCAAGCTGCTGGCTAATGTAATTTGACATTGACTTGGGACTGTACTGCAACATTGGTGTAGAGTGTACTGTCCTCATTTCTGAACCAAAAAAAATAAAAATACACACACATCGCAATGCTTGAGAGTAAGACGTCGTTAGTTTACTGTAGGATTGGTAGCTTTTGTAAATGATGTTATGTTTATGTTTAAAAACATGTTTTATGATCTTCTGTCTCTTTGTTTTTTGTTCTGCAGAGGGTTTGGGTTCGTTACGTTTGCAGATGCGGCCAGTGTAGATAAAGTCTTAGCTCAACCACACCATGAATTAGACTCAAAGACGGTACGTTACTCTTTATTGCATTTTACACTGTGATGTTTCCCTGCCGACTGCACCTAGTCTGGTGGATTTTATCTGTTCCTATCGTCTGCTTCTATTTCTGTCTAATATCATAAATTATGCTAAGCATGGTATTTATGTAGGTTACACAAAAGATTTTTTCTGTAGATGCTTATGAGCGTGTTTTCTTGGTGGTTGTTGTTGTTATTAATGACTCGCCCCACCCCCCCAAGCCACAAAAAGTTCCTGAGACGAACTAGCTGGTTCTAGATTTTTGTGTTCTGCCGCACTTCCCCGATACACGGAATAACCTTGGAAGTCGGAACTGTGTGTTTCAAACAGCAGAGCGCGAGCATCTGGCCTCTGCGCTCATGGCGTCTACAGTGATGCAGGCATTTATTCAAGGGCTTAGGGATGAGCTGTGTCCTTGATTGAAATGTATCCTCCCCTGGAGTAGCTTTAGAATAGAATGCAATTGCATATCTTGATTCATTCCCTGCGGTTTCTTTTATAATCTGTTCTTCTTATATCGGTTCCAATCGATGCCTCACACAGACCATCCTCTCTGCGCCCACCCCGTGACTTTTACACTTAGAAAACAGTATGTTTATTTAATTTCTAATGTTCACTGTCTACAATACAGTCGCTGCCTTTTTACGCCTTAAGATAGTACCACTAATTATGTGAATTGAACCCTGCTAGATTTAATCCCTGGAATTAGATCTAAGCCTTCCATTCACACAGCTTTCAGAATGTTTGAGAAAATAACATCGGTTTTGTAACAGATAACGGGGATATTAAAATTGTAGTTTATTCAGTGAAAGTAGCTTTTCAGAGTGCTTGATGCTATTTGATGAAGAAACGTCACAGCCTATTTCTGTATTTCTTTTGACGGCTAACGTTCAGGTAATAACAGCGTTCATGTGATGTACACGCCGTGCCAGAATGCTTTATAACCGCGGCTCCACGTGGCGTTTTTTTAAACTTCTGCTTAAATCAGAAATCGAAACATGTTAAGGTACTCCAGGTATCCATGTCCCACGCGCCAGACACCGCCTCCACCTCCTTGTCATTTTAAAAAGCCTTGAAATGTCATATGTAGCATTGCGCTCGCGTATCCGCCCGTAGCGACTGGCGGATAATGAAGCGCGGCGCTGATTTCTGAAGGGCTGTGCCCGAGTAGATGGCGCTCGTCTGAAATCAGTTTCGTCTGAAGTTGTTCCTCGGTGGGGGGCGTCAGGCAGCGCGCCTCAATCAGCCCCGCGAACGGAGCGGCGCGCATCGAAAAATAAACGCTTTGATTGCCGGAGTCCGCTGAAGGGCCAGCTTTGGATGCCGGAGATGGTTTAAGATTAATCAGGAAAGGCGAATGTAGGTCATTAGTCTCCAGGTAACAGTGCATTATAGCGGCTTGTGGCGTATGGACGAAGCGATTTGAGGTGTACAGGGAGGAGGGGGGGGGTTCGTTTTTTGTCTTAGTTTGTGAATGCAAGATAAATGGAGGATATGTGGTATGAGATTTGACAGCCTTTTCAACCTCTTGTCAGCCAACATTATACGAGTACATCTTTTTGAACGCGTACGTGTAGACTTAATTCGATGTAAATATCACTTTCGTGTTAAATCACGTATTACCCCCACTGTCTATTCGAATTTTTTCGTATTAGGAAGTGGTGTCCATCCATTTAACATTTCTAGTGCTTATCTATCTGTTTTGAATTGTTCTTAAAAATAGAAGCAATTTCTTTTGGAAGTGTGTTTCTGTTTTGCAGCAAAAGAAAATGAACGGGAAATTGCACTAAAGCGGGTTATGATTAAAGACACGCTGTTTGCCTCCCATTTTGTCTGTGGAGTGTGTAATGATTTCCAATAATATGCAGGTGTGTGTTCTTTAAAAAAGGCCCACACTAACCTTTAAATAAAGCTACCAGCAGGGGTGGACTGTAAGAAGCTGTACATTTTGTGTACATTTTATTTACTGTCCATTTATTCACTGTCTTCTCGCACGGCCGTTTGTTTCTGATCTTGGACACCTGATTCAAGTCGTGACGGGTTTATTGCTAAAAGAGGCGGATCATTTAAATTGGAAAAAGACCTGTTGCGGTTTCTCACAAAGCACATTTGCTCTTACAGTGGCTCTTGGAGGAAGGGCACTGCATTGTGATGGGTGCATTCCATCTGAACAAATCAACCATTATTTACAAATGACCCAGTTAAGGTCTAATAATCAATATTCTGGATTGGGGGGGGGGAGTAAGATCACTTACCAAGACAGGGCGGCAGCAATTTCTCACTTGGAGCCAACGATTGGCTCTTCATCCGGGGACTTGAACGGTGGAAGTTAAAGCTCAGAGATGCTGGTGAGGTGGACGGGTCCTCGGTCAGGACAAGCAGCCGGGACTCGCCTTGCCACACTTGACTTTGACTCTCTCGAACCTCGTTAAGCGCAGGTACCCGCTGTGTTACTAAATTCATTTGACTAAATTGGAACATCCTTTATTGATCGGATTCAAGGACACTTTTTTTTCTTTTTTCTCTATTTCTTTTTTCGTTTTTCCATGGTCTTCTGGAGTCCACGGTCCGGGTGTGTTGCGCTACGTGTGTTCAGAGATGTTCTGGCGTTTTTTTTGGGGGGTTTTTTGCCGCCACTGGTGAGAGGCCTGCAATGCATGTGTTTACATATGCATCTGAGTGTGCCTTTGTGCGTGGGTTTTACCTGTAAACGTTCTCTTTGTGGAAACGCTGCTTTGAATGACTCCGCTGTCCAGTCCACCTCCATGCTCACCCGGTCCGTGAACTCCGACCCCGTCTCCAACAGACCGGCTCCCGTCAGTGAGGTCACCTCCACGGGGAGGGGGCGTGTCCCGTCATCCGTTGTGGAAGCGACAAACGGGGCACCGCAGGCCACGTCTGGTGCTGGCCGCCCTGTTCTGTAAAGTGCTGTCTCGGAGCAAATCCGCTCGTGATCGAGCAGGTGCTGGGTTTGTGTGCTCATTGCTGAGTTTGCACTAACTTGCAACAAAACTCCTCCTTCCTTAGTGTTCACGGCACGCCTTAAGATGCTAATTGACTGTAGCTGTTAAATATGAAGCTGCAGGAAGGCCTTGTTCTTTACCTAAGTCTCACTGCACAGGCCCCGAGAGGGGCAGCCCAAGCCCCCCACCCCACCCCACCCCACCCCAATTAAAGAGGCAACACGAGTGATGCATTTAGTTTGTAGTTTTATTCCTCTCAATGGTTGCGGGTTTCTTGTTAGACAGAGAGTGTGGTGACTTCGTCCAGAGGAGCATCACCCCTGCTGCGATGCCCCTTAAACACAGACCTCAAATCTGCAGTGATATTCTGTGGTCAGGTCAGCTGCTGGCTCGTTAATATCTACTTATAATGTATAATCGATTATTGATTGGGGGGTTGCATGTGGAGGAGTAGCGTGCGCATCAGTCGGGTGATTTATCTCGCTTCAACGCACAGAGGCATCGCTGTAGTGAGGCAAGCTTTACATCATCTGCTCCTCGGCCAATCGGAGAGCCTTCCATCAGCTCCGATTTGTTTTCATATATATATAATATATATTTTTTTTTTGATCAGAGGGCAAAACCGCCCTGCAGTGCCTCTTCCACCTCTTTACCTCTTTCCTTTTTTCTGGTTCCCCCTTTCTTCTCTCTCTCTTCTCGTGTGGAGTGGTACTATCTGACCACACCACTGGTTATGAATGTGGGCCTAATTCTCTCATCAGTGCCACATTTACATAAATACCTGAACTGAAAGGACACAAATTGTTGGCATTTTCCTTCTTGCCCGGGTCCACAGAGCAGCCATTCATCCCATAGGCTGCCGCCCAAAATGGGAGACGCATTCTGATTGGCCCACACTGCTCACCTTTTTATGACATTGCACTTTCGATGAATGGAAGGAGAACTTGGACAGATGGTGTTTTTTTTTTTCTCTCCCCCCCCCCCCCCAAAAATCATTTTGTTTTAACATGATGCCACATGTAAGGAGCTTTTATGTGTGTAACTTCCCAATGCTTTTATGTGTGTAACTTGCTGTGCTAATTTGATACGACACATTTCATCAGTGAGTCGGTGAGGATTTTTGTTTGTTTGTTTTTGCCTTTGGTGACCTCATTGCCATACAGACCTGCTTCTGCAAAGTTCAAGGTCAGTGATGCTTGACGGTACATTTGCACAGAAAATGTTTGAAATTAGTGTTATGTTTTTATGGGCGTGTGTTTGGGGGGGGGGGGCCTTCAAAGAAAAAGCCGCGTCGGAAAGTTCACCTGCTTTGCAATTCAAAGCGTAGTGCTGTCTTTGTTCCGATAGGGCTGCTTCCATGGAGTAATTGAGGTTGAATTGGTTATTGCCTGAGGCTAATTGCTAAAACGAATCATTACATGAAATTCATTATGAGGATGGTTACCATACCCAGGTGTTATGGAATTCATCTCCTAAATTGACCTGATTTGCAAAGATAACAATCATAACTCTGTCAAATGGAATTATGGTGCGAGGGAAAAAAAAAACATATAGTGGTCCTCCAGATTAATTTTTCTTCTCCGTCGTGCTCTGGATACCACCGTTGCCATGGCTGTTTCTCTCCAAGCGCTGTTTGTATCGGCACGTTTCAGGAAGTTTCCAGTGTAGCGCGGGACACAGTGATGTCACCTCCGGAATGGGGGGCTCCAGGAAAGCGTGAATCGTTCCACGTGTCCGGCTTTGGAATGACCCCCCCCCCCCCACACCACCTCTCAGGTGTAGAGGGGGAGATGTGCCCCGATGTAGAGCACTTGCCTTGCCGAACACGGACAAGTAATTTTCTGCTAGAGAACAATTTCGATCTGTTTACGTTTCTCGCCCCCCCTCCCCCCCGCCATTCCGCTACGTCTGCTTGAGTGTGATTGTTTGAAAGTTTGCTTTTAAAGAGCCGTATATTAGAGCTGAGTGGAGACAGCATGACATTGGTGCATGAAATAGTTTTTCTTCATTCCAGATGCAAGGCTTAAAAGGCTCCAACTGCAAGACTAGTGTTGGGGGTGGGTCACGGGGAAAATGTACACGGTGATAGAGTGATCTGTTAGATGTTGGGTGATCTCGAGGCCCGTTTTAGTTTTCGGTTTTAGGGATTCTCGCGGATCCAGTGGCCTTCCTGAGTCTTGATCTGGTCGCGCTGTGTTGTATCTCTGTGGTAATTCCGTAGTGTGATATCTCTGGAGCCTCTGAACCGTTCAAACTGTACTGTGGTCAACAAGGTCACCTGTTTTTGTCTCTCAAAGAACATGTTTATTCGTTTTGCAGTTCAAACAAAGCGGCCTAAACTGAAAAATATGGAAAATAACGTCTAAGCACTGCCGTGGTGATGATGGTCCTATCTGCTGTTGGCTCCATTTTAACACGTCGCCCCTGTTTTCTCCCCCTTTGTGCACAGATTGACCCCAAAGTGGCCTTTCCTCGTCGTGCTCAGCCTAAGGTAAGCACTCTTTTTCTTCTTCATTCCCTCCGCCGCCCCTCCTCCGCCTTCCTGTGGCGGGAGAGATACGTGGGCGTCTCCGTGCTTAAGTGCTGACTTTATGGGTCCTGTTTCATCACCACTGGCTGTCGTCTCTTTCAGACCCACTTTGATGTGTTTTTGTTGTTGTTGTTTTCGGTATTGCGGTGCGTTAAGGGTCGATCTGGTCCGTTCTCCCTGTCGGAGGAAAGCCGTGTCCGTTTTCGGCGGCCCCAGGCACACCTGCGGTGTGGGGGAACGGTGGCCTGGCGGAGGGGTCTCGACCTGCCATCTCACGGTGTGGCTGTGTGTGTGTGTGTGTGTGTGTGTGTGTGTGTGTGTGTGTGTGTGTGTGTGTGTGTGTGTGTGTGTGTG